>JAMRYI010000387.1:0-150252 GCA_029231635.1 Ditylenchus weischeri
ACCCTCGATGTTTAAGAACAAGGAAGTACCGGTGGCGTACAGGGCTAACAAGAAGGCTTGGATGACAGGTTAGAGGTTCTTCTGATACTGTATGTTTGGTATACAAAATGTTTCAGCGCAATTGTTCGAAACATGGCTCAGGAATGGGATCGAGCTGAAACGAAAAAGTGATGCTCTACCTTGACAACTTCAGTGGTCATCCGAAAATCAAGCTGCAGAATATTACAATCAAGTTCCTGCCACCAAACACAACTGCCACTTCTCAGGTTTAAATATTTCGTTTCAGCGTAGGGTAAACTTTATCTTTCAGCCCTGTGACCAAGGAATAATTCAGAACTTGAAGGTTCATTATCGTCGTTATCTGCTCCGTGAACGAATTGCCGCAATCGACAACATGACCGACTACAAAATAGATCTGCTGAAGTCGCTTCAATTCCTTCGAAAGGCTTGGGCAGATATCAAAAAGGAGACAATTGCAAACTGCTTTCGAAAGGCCGGATTCGTTAAGAACGTGGAGGTGCTTCTTTTACTGCTTCGGGGTGAACATAAACTTGGGATTTAGGCGCGTCAAGAAGAAATCAATGAAGTGCAAACAGAGGGAGGCGTTGACGATGAGATGAACATTCTCTGGGCGGAACTGCAGGCGCTGGCATTGGTGGAAGGTGATCTGAACGACTACCTGGCCATGGACGATGAGCTTGCGACTGGTGGAATGCGATCTTCGGCTGAAATCGCAGCTGATGTCTCAACAAGGGAAATGGAAGAACCGGAAGTGGACAGGTTAATCTGGTTTTGGGTTCAGGTTTCTTTTCTAATCAGGACTGTTTATAGTGATCCCGACTTGTTGGAAATCGACGAAGAACCAGAGTTGCCACCAGTCACTGCTCAAGAGGCCCATGCAGCTTTAAAAATTCTCCAGCGCTATGTGGAAACAAAAGTCTCTGATCCTTCGATGCTCCAATTTTGCGACAAAATGGATGACTTGCTAGCCAAAGAACGCGTCAAAAGGTTAAAACAAAAGAATCTTCTAGAATACTTTACTCACTAGCTGATAGTTGTTATTTGTTTATGGTGGTTATGTGCCAAATAAATTATGAAAACTATGAACCCTCTCTGATTAACGTCCACTTAGGGTTGCTACCTTGAAAGACGTTACATTCGACTCTTTAATTAACGACTCTCTGATTAACGTCTCTCTCTGATTAACGTCCTCTTAGGGTCGGTCCCTTGAAAGACGTTAATCAGAGAGTCGACTGTAACTTCAAATTTTAAGAAAACTCTAGCAAAATTTTTTTGTCGAAAATTTTTCGAGCCGAAAATACCATTGTGTTCAGTGTGAAATTCTTATTCCACCTAACCAAAAGTGCCGCTCAGTGTTTCGCGTGTTAAGTCAAATTATTCATCAATAAAACACATAGAAAGGAATATGCAATGGTGAACTTTTAAAAAAAACTGAATTTACAGAAGTGCTCAGCGTGAAAAGCTGCATAAGAATCAACATATCTCAATCAGCCTTTCTCGTGCTAAGTCAGGCTATTTTATTTAATACATACAAATGTTTGTCAACTTAATAAAACAAATTTCAACATTTCAATTGATTAGCAAAGGCATTTATTGAGATGATCTTAATTGTTGAAGACATTCTGATTGTTGCGCTTCAATAGATTTGTAACTTTGTAGCTCCACTTTGAGACGTTCCAATTCCATTTGTCTTTCTTTAATTAAAATCTTAAAAAAATCTGGAAATATTAATGATAAAATTTGGTTTTTAAAAATCGAACTTGTAACTGCTGGTTTTCCTGTTGTGCAATGCCTCCTTCAGCTATCTTCTTTAACTCGTTTTGTGCAGTCATTGCTCGAAGTCTCTCTGAGTCATTTATTTGTCCAACCTTAAATTTTGTTGTGTTTATGTTTGGAAAAATGAAATAGACTATTTTCTCTAACGGATACCAATCTCTATATAGCATTTAGACTATGTTTGTGCGTAACATTTTGATTAATTTAATTTTTTGAAGCCTTTCAATATGAACCTGGAAAAAACTCAACGTTACGTTGTAGCCCAGACTCTTGGCTATCGTTTTAAAAAAGATCTCACTGAAACGATGGAACTATTATAGTCCCCCTCCCCCGCGTACTCGAATTTTTGAAAAAAGACCCGAAATCACCTCCCCAGCTCATTTTTCTGCTTAACATCATAAAAGAAGCATTTCTAAAAATTTGTGATTAAAAAAATTAGACTTTGTCAAAAAAATTTGCCTCCCACTTTTCAGGTCATCAAATTTGTCATCGTTTTAGGTAATGGTCTCAGTTGTGTACTTTTATGGTCACCAAACAAATGCTTCGACACTTCTTATCTCCACAGCATCACATGACATATCAGACGACGAAGGTAAGCGATACTGTTGATCTACTGCAGTTGTTATCCAGTTTTACAATTTAGAAGCGGCCGACAAGCGTAGAAAAAAGGGAACTTGTTTACTTGGGTGGCCCCTTTTTTGGTCAACTGTGAATAGTGTTCAGACGTCTCCTAAGTAATTTTTATACGCTAAACCGATCAAAAGTTCATTCCAAACAATTTCCGTAATAAAAGACATGTTTTGAAAAAATTTGGTTATCAAGGTTGACCAACTGCCTTGGTCCCCTAAGCTAAATAAACCAAAAGGTACCTTCATATCCTCAAAAATACCGGAAAATGGGATTTTGAACATAGTTTTGTTAGCTGAGGCCTACCATAAGAAACTCTTGTATACTGTTTTTTATGCATCCAGAGTCACTTTAGAGTGATTTGTGTCTAAGGTATGTGGGTGTGCGCATCTCAACCCCAAGCAACCAAGCCCCCTGCGCTCCCGAAGCAAGACTCTTGATCATACATGCATTAAAGACTCTTTTTGCCCAGCTACAGTGATGAAAACATGGTAGGATACCTTAAAATAAGATATTTTACCTTGGGGGACCAAGGCAGTTGGTCAACCTTTGATCACCAAATTTTTCCAAAACATGTCTTTTTAGTACGGAAATTGTTTGGAATGAACTTTTTATCGGTTTTAGCGTATAAAAATTACTTAGGAGACGTCTGAACACTATTCACAGTTGACCAAAAAATGGGCCCCCAAGTGAAATTGAAAGCTTCACTCACGTGTTGGGAGATGAAAGAATAGACACAGGGTATGCAACTGACTTCAACACGGCTGCAATAGGAGCTCATAGAGGTGCACAAATTTTTTCAAAATTCATTTCAAATAAACTGTAAAAGTTTCGGCAGCAAATGTTGACTAATGCTCTTGTCCACAATATCATGTCTGGCCGTCAAAAGGAAGATCAATCCTAGTCTATCAAGAAGTAAGACAACGAAATAGAGTTGATCAAGGATGCAGTCATTTACAAAAATTATTAAGTGCGTCTACTGGTAGTTTATCCTCATTGTGGTTGTTTCATATAGTCAATAGTTGAGGTGGTTTGAGGTAATTTCGGGTGGTTGAAAAAATAATGTGAAAAGTCATAAAATTATGACAATTATCATATCCGGCTCTAAAGATCAAAGTTGACGTCAAAAATAAAGAACTAGACTGAAATTTCTTATGACGGCATGTATGAAATTTGCTGTTGCTATTTATAAAAACACAACCGGCAAAATCGAAATCCTTGCAATTTTTCAAACTAGATTAACCAAAGACTATTGGCAAAAGACTTTCGAATATCTGTCAACAAATGTGAATTATCAATTAGTGCCAACAACACGTAGCCAAAATCATAGCCAAAAAATAGTGCAAAAAATTGGGTATTTACTGCATTATTTTCAATTTTTGTTGAAAAGTAATGACCCTCTGTCTAATAGTTACCCGCTTTCTAACAAATTACCCACTCCCAAGACGGGTTTGAAAAACAATTGTCCATGGATAATAAGTAGAAAAAATACAGTATTACCCATGGTGGCTCTGTTATTTTGTTTGCTTAGGCTTAGGCCAGCATTAGTTAGGTCAGAAAATGTTTTCCTTATTTTTAGTAGGGTTGTCGAGCCCTCGAAATTTTCGAGCTCGACGGCTCGACTCGGCTCGAAATTTTTCGAGGGCTCGGCTCGAGGCTCGAAGCTCGAAAAAAAAGTCGAGCTTCGAGCCGAAAGCTCGATTTCGAGCCCTCGGCTGGACAACCCTATTTTTTAGTATACAAAACTGGCCGGCGCTTAATACAAGCCCAAAAATTAACAGAGGTTAAAAGGTCTATTAGGGTAATCTGTTCCTCTCATATGCCTTGGTCCCCCTGCTGTTTTTTGTCATGAAAACAGCTTGGTCACCTGTTGATTTTTTCTAAATTTTAAATTCTCTGATAGAGCCGGGGCTAGGCGGTTCCCTTATGTTTGTGTCCATCCTGGCCTATCCGGCAGCTAATAAGCGCAAGCCCAAATGTTAACAGAGGGGTTAGGCTTAAAATGCAGTTCCCGTTATAAGATAGGAACAAGAAATTAAAAACCTGTTCCAATGTAGATCTAACACTATGCACTAAAGAGCTAAAGTCCTCCAGCTGACCAATGAAGTTGTCACTTTCTTCCTTCAAGCTATTTGAAGACTCGAACAGGTCTGAAAATTAACTAAATACAAAAATAATCATTACAGCCATTTATTTACCAGGGTTAGCCAAACAAATTTTGTTAAGATCATCGATGAACACTTTACCATTATCATCTTCAATTTTTAAATCCATAATTATTTTAAATCCTTCCAAAAGCTTTATTTATAAAAATAAAGAGCTGAATTTAGCATGAATATTTCAGTTGCCAAGGGCAACTAATCGGCAAAACGACAATTTCACTTTTTAAACGAACTTGTCAGGCTTTTTAGTCTGGTTTGACTAAAAAGGCGAAATTCTCTCCCGAAAAAATCTTTTAAAAGGCATGATATATTTCCTAAAGGGTTGTGTTCTATTCTCAAGCATATGCTGAGCACAAATTGCACATTGGTGAATTTCGAGCATATGCTCGGCCTATTGAAATCGTGAATATTTGATTTGAACATTAAATGGCATATTATTTTAAATTAGAATCGTCCCAGCAAGAAAGAAAACTGTTATTAGAGTTTCAAATCTGATACTGTTAACTCTTCAGTCAACAGTTGATGGTAATCTGATACCAGCAATATGGTCGAAATCAATTCGCTCGGTCATTTTCACAACCCTAGTATTGCTGATCAAATAAGCAATAAATATTAGGTCGTCCGGAAAGTCCGTACGGTTATTTTAAAAAAGAATTTTTTGTGGCATTGTGTTCTTTTTATAAAGTTAACACCTCATTTTGTAGCTAAGAATCTTAGCTAAGAAATCAACGTTAAAAAATAGTTCAAAAATATTAAAAACAAGGATTTTGAAGCCGCAAATGCGGCTGGCGCTTTCCTTTTCCTTGTCTGAAACGACAAAAAATTTAAATTTAAGCATTTTGGTACTTACCGTATTTCCTAAAAAGGACCCCTCTAATAAGGCCTGCCCTCAACATTGAGGACCTATATCTCAGCCCAGAGTCAATTTTTTGGAAAACTCGACAATGGCCTGCATACTTTTGTCAACGCCCCTCTTAAAAATGCGAATTTCTCGCCGCTCTTTTTTTAAACGAAAGCTGACATCAAGGCGAATCTAAAAAATCCTGCAACAGAAATTTTGGAGCCTTTTATGACCATATTTTTTGATAATTCATAAAAAAGTGTGACCCACCACCCGACCCAAATACTATATAGAGATAGGAGAGCCAACTATCAAACATAAATTAAAATCATTTTTACCCAACATTTACTTGACGGTTAAAAAGAGTAGAACTTGTGGAGAATATTAAGCAGGCTTGAGAGTAATTAGCAACTAATTACTCGAAAAGTATTTGTGCGGCTATATTCACAACCCTAGTAGATTCTCTGTCATGCCCTGTATGTTGTTTGGGTAAATTTATTAAATGACCGGAATTTGAACGTTTCCGGTTTTTTTCAAATGAAAAGAAAAACCGGAACGGCAAAAAGTGATTTTAAAAAAATTGCCTTGGACCCCCCTGTTATTTTGAAAGCGCCAATAAGCAAGGTTTCAAAACAACAGGAGGGACCAAGGCAATTTTTTTCAACAAAATCACTTTTTGCCAATCCGTTTTTTCAGTTGAAAAAAAACCAGAAACGTCCCTTTACCAAATTTTTGACGCTAATGGCTTATAACACCTCCCCCCCAATCATGATTCTTTAGGAGTATCTACAAACCATTTTTAAGTAGTAGTAATTTTGCTATAAAAAGACTAAAAAGCAATTTTATAGGGATTATGGGCTGTATTGGGAGGGGAAGGAAGGGAACAATAGGGGGCTACTTTTTTGAATCCTTTTTGGCCATTTTTGATTGTTTCATCATGTTTTTCAACTTAGGATGTGGTAAAAAGAGACTCTTTATGCATTTTCATCAAGAGTCAAGCTTGGAATTATGTCTAAGGTAAGTGAGTACAGTCGAGTCCCTCATTAACATACCCCCCGATTAACATAAATCCCTCATTAACATAATGCTTGTGGCGATTTGGTTGGTTTGCAAAGAAATCCTTTGTAACAAACCCTCCCATTAACATAATCCCTCATTAACATAAATCCCTCATTAACATAAGTATTTTGCGGGTCCTGGCCTTATGAATGGATCTCTCATTAACATAATTTCAATTTATGAATTGTCTGACACGAATTCTTTGCTTTTGTTAAATTTTCGAATCATTCTTATGTTTATTTTTGAACCAGTCGGTCGTATTTTTCACGCTTGCACTTATTTTTTTCTCTTCAGTTATGGGAACTCCAAGCAAGAAGCGTCGCATCATCACGTTGCAGGAGAAGAAGGAAGTCATCGATGCATCAGAAGCGGACAAGAAAAAGAGTCTGAAGGATCTCGGATCTCCGATGTCGGGTCCTCTTTGACGGTAAGATTGGTAGCAGATAACGTGTTGGCCGAAGAACTCTTGCAAAGGTTGAAACAAAAAAAATCACAAATTATTTTGATGTTAACTGTTAACATTCAGCTATCCAACATCCTTGATCTTATTATTGTTAACCAACATCCTTGAAACCAAGATCCTTTTGTTCAATTTTGGCAATAAAGCATGTTATTATGGTAAAGTCTCTCATTAACATATTCTCCGGTGTGGAAAGAGTAGTCAAGTCCCTCATTAACATACCCACCCCCATTAACATAATCCCTCATTAACATAACGATTTCTCCGGTCCCTTGGTGTTATGTTATTGAGGGACTCGACTGTACTCGCATGTCTAACCCCTCTTCGCCCTTGAAAGGAAAAAGCTGAAATGCAGCGGGAATATATTTAGTTGTGGGAATAAAATTTTTGTTGGTCTGCGACACATCAGCTACTACACCTTACCAACATTTTATTAAGTTAGCTACACATGGATTACAGTAATATTAAAAAAGCATAATTTTTAAAAAAGCTGAGATTTAAGTAGACAAATGAGGTTTTAGGTTGGCATGTTATTTAACCAAGATTACACTTACTAAAAAAAATTGATTTGATTATCCATGAGTTTTTGGCTCTGTATTAACACACCTTATAAATCATGCTTCGATTTTTTTTTAATTTCAGTATTTTTAGTAGCTGAGAAATTTTGGCTCTACTTTGATATACCCCTCTTCCCAAAGTCACTTTTTGAGAGTGTCTGAAAACCATTTTCGAGTGATAATTTTAATATAAAAAGACAAAAAAAGTAATTTAAAGAGGGACAAAGGGATGTATAGGAGGGGGAAGAGATAAAATAGGGGCCACGTTGAAGGGCCACTTAAGGGGCATTCTAGAGGGCCCAATGGCAAAAAAAATAAGGATGTCGAACATAGTTTTGTTAACTGGTGCCTACCGCATATAGAAACTCTGGTATGCATGTTTTTTCATGCATCCAGAGTCACTTTCAAGTGATTTGTGTGTAAGGTATGTGGGTGTGTGCATCCCAACTGCAAGCCCCCCCCATGCATCCAGAGTCACTTTAGAGCGATTTGTGTCTAAGGTATGTGGGTGTGCACATCCCAACTGCAAGCCCCCAAGTTCCTGCGCCCCCGAAGAAGGCGCAGGGGTCGATAATGGATTTTATATCATAGTAGCGTCGAATTTTTTGTTCTTTAAATTATTTTCAACTTTAAAAATCCTAAAAACTGCTTTAATTAAGGTGCATCAAAAGTCCTAAATGCAGCTCCTTCATCTCAAACCAATTTGAAGGAACTTTATAGTAACCTAGTTAAAAATAAAGAAATTGAAAGAGTAAGGAATTACATTGAAGATACACAATCAAAGAAAATAAATTACTTGAAACATCCAATTACTTAGTTTTCGTCAGTTCTAATTGTCTCGATTTCTGGATGGTTGAAGTACCGCCTGCGGCACTCTTTGTAGACACACCAGTCTTGTTCTTCTTGGATTTTTCCGGCTTCGATTTTTTTGAGGTACTGTTTTCGGCTAGAAAAATGAAAAAATGTTTTTACAACTAATAGAAAAGTGGCAAGCTTACAAGAATTGCATGTGGACAGCTCCTTTTTCCTCTTGAGCATTGCTGTTTTGTTGTGGGCAGCTAGTATGCCGGAACAGTTCTCAGCATTGCATCTGCATTTAGGCACCGACCTTTGGGTTTTGGAGTACATGTTGTAGTCGAAAGACAGCTCTTCGCCTGCAAATAGATGACTTTTTGGATGGAACTATTGGAAGTTGTTTCCAAAACCTTTGTGGATTTTGCGCAAAGCTACCAACACAATATGGATGTCTGAGTCTGTCTAGAAATGAATTTTTTTACTTATAATTTTCACTTAATAAAATTGACCAACCGCAACTACTTGGACAGTGCTAAAATTATAAAACTATTATGTTAATTATACGTTTGGGCATGGCCATGTGTCCGGAAGGGCGAGCCCTTTATAAAATGGCAAACCATTTTCCGTTTCCCAAAAATCGATACGTATTTTGTGACATTTAGATTTTTCAATGCAATAAATCAAAAGAATGCAGAATAATGGAAATTTGCAATTTTCGTAAAGCGAGTTACGCATCAAAACATGATCGTGGAAATGGCCGAGATTTGGCCGTTTGGCCGATTTAAAAATCGGCTATTTGCCTAACCATATTTTTGTACATAAAACCACAAATAAAACATACCAGTTAGGTTCACAAGAATGGTTTACAAATCTCATGTCATTGCCTGAAAAAGTGTGAATTAACAAAAATAATAATAAATGTAATTGCTGAAACAATCCAAATAAACTTATACACTCACCGTAATAATGAGCGTCTATGGCTCGATGGTTGTCCAAATCCATCTAAAGTATTTTTACTATTATCTTAACTTTCTACTTTTCGCAGTTTTATTTTGATTTGAAATTTTCAATAAGTCATTTTTTTCTTGTGCAAATACTTCTGCTTCCTAATTTTCCGAATTCAGACGTTTTTGAAGTTTTGACGTTGGGGAGTTGACTGTATAGTGAGAGCCAACTATCAAACATAAATTAAAATTATTTTACCCAACATTTACTTGACGGTTAAAAAGAGTAGAACTTGTGGAGAATATTAAGCAGGCTTGAGAGTAATTAGCAACTAATTACTCGAAAAGTATTTGTGCGGCTATATTCACAACCCTAGTAGATTCTCTGTCATGCCCTGTATGCTGTTTGGGTAAATTTATTAAATGACCGGAATTTGGTCATTTGTTGTCATTTGACCGGTCATTTGACAGGTCAAATGACCGAATTTTTAAATGACCGGTCATTATATACATATATACACCCTTCCTACGTATATACACCCTTCCTCCCTTGCGATGAGGAGCAAGTTGGGTCTTTGGCCGCGAAGCGGCCAAACATACCTAAAATCTTGGATATTTGGTTTATCCTAATTTTAGATATGACCCTTGGTCCAACCATGGTTGGACTATTTTTTTATATATGCTCTTCCCCCCTCGAGCGAAGAACTGGAATTATTTGGAGAAACTCGTTGAGCAAATGACCAAAATGTATGATTAGATCCGTTGTTGTTATTGTTGATGTGAATTTTGTTGTTGAAAATGTCGAATAAAATGAAAAAAACAGAACAGGGGGACCAAGGCAAAAAAACTACCCGCTTCTAGTATAGGGCTTGATCATGCGTATGCTAGGTGTTGGAGGGCAGGACTACACAATATTGAAAACGGCAAAATCAACTATTAAGTTCTTTTTCTATGTTTTAGGGTTCGAAACGTATGAAAGGGCACGTACAACCATTTTCCGAAAAAAAATTTTGACTAAACATCTGACTTTTCACCTTGAGTGACTAAGGCAAGCACCTTATTTTAGCAGTTTCTAAAGAGCTTCTATATGCATTTTTGAGCAATAATCTTCTTCGGAATTATGTGTAAGGTGAGTGAGTGCGCGTATCTCAAACCCATCAAGCCTCCTTTTTAGTTAACTGTAAATAGTGTTTAAACGTCTCTTAAGTAATTTTTATACACTAAAAACGATAAAAACGATGTTTTCTAACGTTTCATTTTCTAAAAATTGAGGTTTTCAAAAATTTGGTTATCACAGGTTGACCAATTGCATTGGTGCCCCAGGGTAAAATATCTTTTACTAAGGTATCCTACCACGTTTTGATTACTGGAGCTGGGCAAAAAAGTCTGAAATGCATGTATGATCAAGAATATTGCTCGGAATTATGTGTAAGGTAAGTGAGTGCGCATCTCTAGCCCATCATGCTTCCTTTCTTCTTTTTAGCGTATAAAAATTACTTATGAGACGTTGAAACTCTATTCACAGTTAACTAAAAAGGGGCCCCCAGGTACATAAGTGCCGAAGGAACAACTTACTAACAAGATTTTGAGCATTTTCAAGATTGTGTAGTTTAGCCTATTGGTGACCTAAACGGTCTGATAAAAACATTGCTCATAGCAGAATGATGTATTACAATATCATAAAGCTTTAGTTTTATTGCAAATGCGACCAATGACCAAATATATTTATCTGATATATGCAGCAAATCATCTAAGATCTACCAAACGGAGTATACATTTAGCCTAAAAGGTCGTTATTTTGAGAGTGACCTTTTTGCAGAAATTCTTTACAGCGAAAAAATAAATTATTATAGCTTACAATGTAGTACTGAGCCTCAAGAGAATTTAGCCGGGATATCCTTTCTGAAAAAATATATTTTTTTAATTTTTTCAAACAAAAACTCACCAATTCTTCTGTCTTTTTCAGCATGAGTTATTATTTCACCAACATATTCTCCCACGAATCCATGCTGCAATATTCAAAAAATAGTTTCTTTGCACAATTTCTGTGCTCAAACATACAGCAGGGACGTCTTTTTCAACAAAAGCTCCAAAATATCTGCCTGTAGTCGGTTTTATGGTCACAGGCACACAATCTTGTCCGTTCGAGACCATTCGATTATTACATACTTTGCCATTTTGCTCACATTCCTAAATGAAAAATAATGTTAGTTTTTCTTCGTTGAAAAAGTAAAAAAGTTTTTCTGGGATATGAAAAATAAATTTTGGGAGCTATGTCAAAAACCACCATTTTGCCGAAATTTTCACTCTAGGGGACCAGTGTTTGCAAAACTCATACTCATCCTCATAGTTATTATGAGTTTAGCTAAACTCATAGTTGAGAAAGGGGTCATATCTCGACAATCAATAATCGTTTTGTAAATCTAAAAAGTGCATCGGATTCCTCACGGAAAGTTGATAGACACATGTGTAATCGAAATTCAGGTCTGCTCTTGAAAATTGTAAAATGTCTATGAGACTCATACCTCATAGCTAAACTCATAGTTGTTTTAATCTCATAGTTGTCGATATTTTAAAATTTTTAAGAGCAGACCTCAATTCTGATTACACATGTGTCTATCAACTTTCCGTGAGGAATCCATAAAAAATTTAATATAAAAAATTGATATTAAATTCTGAAGGTCAATGGAAAGGTTTTTTCCCCAATATGATGGCAAGCCGTGGCATCCGTCAGCTCAAATTGCCTTAAACGCCCCAGCTGAAAACTTTCAAGGATTTCGCAATTTGTTTTCAGTAAACAATTTTATATCTGAAATATCAGGGATGGAATTTTTATTTTATGGTGATTCAGCTGCCACTGGCTACTTGATAATATCAGACAAATAAAATTCAAAAACTCCAATAATCTACTGTGGAATTTCGGGCACCGGAAAGGGCGAAACACAAACTTGGGGCCAACGAATTCACGAACACCAAAAGTCGGATAGGTTTGCTGAGTTTGACCGCATTGGTTTTGTCAAAGTCCTCGAATTTGCATCAGTAGAAGCAGTCAGGCATTGGGAATGGTAAATGAGTTCAATATATATTTAAATACAACACAAATATTCAGGGCGATGGCTTATACCAAAAGTAAGGATATTTTCAAGAAAAAAATTATAGATTAAGATATGATTGACTAACGCGTGACTCGCCACAATATTGGCAATCCCTCCAATGAGGAGTATTTGATTAATCTGCTAAATCATGAATATCCACAAGAACTTAAAAATAGGCTCTTTTACACCCGAGGAAGCCAACAGATACAGGCAAGAGGCCATTTCTGAGTGTTTGGAAGCTTTGAAAACTGCAAAGCCTGTTTGGAGAGTGATAAAAAAAAGAAAAACCAGAAAAACTATATAAAAAATCCAAAACTCACACACGTCAAAAATTGGGTTCAATAAATATTTTTTTTAAATTAATTGTTTACAGAAAACTATCATGACAATAGTGTTGCCAAAAGGCTACGTTGTATGTCTGACTGGTTCACATGGATTTAAAAAAATTATTGGTAAGGATTTTTAGAAATGGCTGAAAGGCCAGGTAATTTGTAACAGTTGAACGCACAATAAAATGGGAGAGAGTGGAAGAAAAAGGACCATGCTTTGAGATTGAAGTGGTCGTCCCACATTTATATGATTGGTTTGAAAGAAAAAATGACGTTGTGGTTGCCGTATTCGCTCTAATTAGCGCCCCCTTGATTCAAAATCGTGTTTTTGGCATTGTGTTTTGACCCACTTTTTGATCACTTCTCTCAGGCAAATTACCACCCTATTTGTAGCTAGAAAGATGAGCTATCAAATGGTTCGTAACTTGCCTGAAAGAAGTAATAAAAAGTGGGTCAAATCACAATGCAAAAACACGATTTTGAATCAGGGGGGGGCGCTAATTAGAGGAAATACGGTGATTGTAATAAAAAAAGGTTTCAGTAACCTTTTTGCCTTCTCGCCTTCAACGTAGTACACTTAACACTAACTGGAGAGATAAAGGTAGGTAGATAAAATGACTGGGGGGTGGTATATACAGCACTTTCTTTTCGGGGGTGGGGAACATACAAACAGTTAAATGGGATTTAACTGTTTGCACACGGAAATTCTTGTTAGATTTGCAAACTTTTTTTGTTATTTCTGGTATATTTCTGCGAAAAAGCTATTGAAAACACCAGAATAGCAAAAAAGAATTTTTATGAAATTCCAACCTCCGGACACTCTATCCTCAATGTTCTATTGATGCAATTAGAGCTAGGTCCACACCTGTCCACCATTTCAGCACTACAATCACATTTATCAGCTGTGTTTTGAGTAAAGTCTTTGGAGGGTTTTGTGTCAGGGGCTGTGTATTTGCAGCGCTAAAAAATATCAAATAAAGAGGGACAGAAACGGTGTAAAGCCAAAACCAACAGTGATTTTGCGGACTAATTCCCCATTGCTATATTGGCAATTGAGCTGGTCTATTTCGGGTAGCGAGTTTTCTGGATTGCTGTTTGTGGCTATTTCCTAAATTTTTCGCTATTAATATGCCAGATTTTTGGAATAGAAATTTTACTTGTGCTTCTTGCCATTCTGCAATTTTTTAATATTTCAGAGGTATAAAAATGTCTATTATACAACCAACCCTCATAAATATCCGACTTTTCAGCCTGCGTTACCTAAAATAAACATACTGGTTTTGCAAATTATTGTGATTTAAAAAAATTACAAAGAAATAATCAGCTTCACTCATTGGAATAATCTAAACAATTTGGGATAATGTGTTAGAATTCGAGAGAGTTTTTGTAATTTCTAGAAGCTTACTCGATTGTGAGATATTAAATTGTAGAATATTTTGTTCCTGTAGGGCAGCCATTTTACAACCATATAGCCCACACGGCCTGAAGCGTGAAAATAATACACTTAATTAAATTTTTTTTATAGATATCAATTTTTATTAAAGTAAATTAACTGAACAATTTAACTGCAAACTTCTGACAGAAATCTTCAATTGTAGTCGGTGACGTGAAAACAGTGTACTGGTCATAGTACTGGTCATTCTCAGTATGTATGTGTGCGCACCTCGACCCCTAGCTCCAAAGCCTCTGCTCTACCGAAGTTTTGCACAGTGGACTTGTAGGGTTAGAGATGAGCGTACTCACTTACCTTAGACATGAATTCAAGCAAGATTGGCAACCGTTGTTTTGGCAACTCCCATTTGATCCGCAGAACAACATATGCAATTACCACCAAACCTTATTCGACTCTACCCACCAGGGGTGGGACGAAATTCCGAATTTCCGTCTTCCGATTTTGAATTTTTGTCTTCCGTCCCACCCCTGCTACCCACCTAACCCAGTTATGAGGAGCATCGACTGTATTCACATATATTAATTTCTTTTATCTTATTTATACGATTTTATATTTATCAATAACTAACCCAAAAGTGGATCATTTTGGACTGGAAATACTTCATTCTTCACTACTTGGCAGGGATACCATTTACTAAAAAATTTAAATATTGTAGTCAACATATCTAAATAAATAGTTAACGATGAGATAAAATGTATTATTTGCGTGTTTTTAGTATTCACAAGCAATCGTAGCAATCGTAAAGTCAACAAACCAAGCTAATCCTGAGTACAGCAGAATAAAAAACCTTTGAAGAGTCATAAAATAAATTCTTGTGCTTAGCACTTCGCGCCCCGATTGTAGTAAATTCTCGATTAGAACCAGTTTTTCATGCTGAACACAATGGTGCAATTGGTTTTTCCAATGGGGTACTTTAGAGGATCCTAACACCCCTTTTTAATATTTAATAACAAAAAAACAAACCATTCAATAGAGCAAAAAACTGCACCAAAATGTGCTTTTCCGTTAAAATGTTTAAAATAAAAAAGTTCTCAACATTATTCCCAAAAGAAACCAAAAAAATATTTCAAAAAACTCTTTCGACGTAAAATTTTTTTTGCTAAGAAAAACTAATTTTTGACAGCAGATTCGTGTTCAGCATAGTATATAGCTGTTGATTAAGTTTTAAAATCTCTGACAAATTTTGAATTCCGCCCAAGACAAAAACATTTGAATTATCAAAACATTTAATGTGTGAATACTTTTTGTCTTGAGCGGAATTTACTTTCCAATTCCCCATTCTTGACCACTTGGCCGAGATACCATTTACTAAAAAAATTTAAAATAATGTAGTCAACATAACTGAATAAGTATTTAACTATGAGATGAAATTTAATATTTGCATGTTTTTCTTTTTTAGTATTGACAAGCAGACGTAAATTAAAACAGCAATCGAAAAATGAATAAACCAATCTAATCCTGAGAAAAGCAGTAAAAAAACTTTTAAAGAGTCAGAAAATAAATTTTTTGTATATTGCTTAAAAGTGCTCTAAAAATCAGTTGAATAAAAACTTACCTGTTGCTCAGTCTTGCCATGCAATACTGTCCATACCGCACAAAATCGAATCCTTTGCACCAATTACCTTAAAAAGGCAAATTCAATGCAGTTATTTTAACACAATAAAGTATAAAATTACAAATAGCTGAATCTCTAAGCTCTTCTGTGTCGCTTTCCAGCTCCAACTGGGTAGCCCCTTCTTTGAAACATTTAAAATGCAAAGATCTAAAAATGTCAAATCAAGGCGAAAGGTTTTTAAAAATACTTTGAAAATAAATTTACCGCAGACAATTATTGCATTTCACTAAAGCTTCTACAAAAAGTACTAAAATTATACTTTGAATAAAAAATATTATGGGCAAACCATCTGTGTCAGCTTTTTGCTGGAAAATTGAAAATTAAATGCAATCTGAAATTACAAATCATACTTGGCAATCGGCACAATGGCCGATATGCAAATGAGGAGGGTTTTGGAAGGCGATGTGTCTAGGGCAGATGATTTCTGACTTTTTGTCCAGTACACAACCACCAGGAATACACTTATTGTGCCAAGACAGCTCGCACTGACTGCAGTTGATAAGTGGGCCTAAAATGAAATTTAAATGAGTAAGTGGCAGAAGAGATTATAGTATTTTAATATAGTCTTTTTAATTTAGCTTATAATATTTTTATTTAACTAAAAAAGGCCGAAAAATCTACCCTTTTTAATTAATTTTTTAACCGTGAACTTTTTGTGGGATTTTAGCCAGATACCGTATTATCTCTAATAAGCGCCCCCTTTCTAATAAGCGCCCCCACTCTACTTTGAGGGTCTGTATCTCGGGGCAGAGCAAATATTTTGCAAAGTTGTTTTTTGCATTTTCTTAACTCCTGCGAGCTCTACCGATTCCATTTTTTAGATTTTGGTTGTGCATCCAAAAATCTCGAGATTGACTCAAAATTTTTCCCATTTTCGGAGGGTTGAAAAATAAGCGCCCCGGGGCGCTTATTAGAGATAATACGGTACATAAAATTTTATTAATTTTTATAGTTTTTAATAGGGTGGTGCGGTTACGGTTAATTTATCACTACCCGGTTTCCGGTTACGGTTTTTTAGTTTCGCTTCGGTCGGTTAACCGGAAAAAACTCGGTTTCGGTTATTTTTGTTGTAAATTAACCGGAATTTTGTTGTACCCGGTTTTCGGTTAACCGCATTTTTTCGTACCCGGTTTTCGGTTTCGGTTAATTGGGCAAAAACTGGTCCGGGTCGGTTAACCGACCGTGCACCACCCTAGTTTTTAATAATAACAAAATTTATAGTGAAATACAATTGCCCCACCATTGAATGCTCTTGTGCGATTGTGATCCGCAAAACAACCTGTGCAATGATGTCTGGAACAAAACATGCCTAAAAACTTGTATTTTTACATTCAACTCAAAATGTTAAAACCTTTGTTCCTAGCCATGAAATCAAATGTGTATCCTCCACCAGTATAAAGTCTAGCGCACATTTCATGGAACTTTGTAGAGCAATTTGGTGAACTAAAACGTTACATGCTAATCATGCCCTATTGATTTTAGGGGGCAAACTTTTTAGCTTGGCCCCCTTGTTGTTTTTTTCTTGAAAAATGCCTTGGTCTCCTATGTTCATTATAGTTATATTCAGTTGTGATCGTGCTGGTTATGGTGAACATTATCACCTCAACCATGATCACCTAAAAAACAACAGGGGGACTAAGGCAAAATGTTGCGCCCTTCTTAACTTTGTGGTATAAAAAGCACATATCAAACATATATGTTTGTTGGTAGGCCTTTAAGATATCCAAAGCTATTTAAATTCGATTTCATAAAAAACATAAGTTTCTATGCATCATTTTTCAAAAAATGTATTTTTAATAGAATTTATTTTGAAAAATTTACCTGCATTTCTTCAAATTATCGTCAGTTTCACCGCACACAAAGCAAATCAAATGTCGCTTTCCTAGAAAAATTTATTTTGAAATATGGGTGAATTAACTTTTTTACATTTTTTTTTCCTAACTTTTTTTAATTGCAATTTTACTAACAAAAACTGATATTTGTTGGAAGGTTTCCTCTTATTACCATTTCTTTAAAAAAAGTTGGCTCGTCATTTCAAAAACAAATGCAGTTAACTCGGGTTCGCCTTACTTTTTGTGAATTATCGAAGAAATATGGCCAGCTTCCTCAAGAAAGGATCAATCGAACAATCAACGATTCCTGAGTCTACCTTCAATTTTGCGTAGAAAAAAATGGAAGACAAGAGACCAGATAAAAATTTTAGTAACCGGGTTGTTTTTGCTACATAAGTTTGTTGATTTTTCATGGTTAGTTTTACGTTTGTTTTTGAGATAACGAGCAATTTTTTTAGACGGAGTGATGAAAACAAGGGCTTTCCGACGAATATAAATTTGTGTTATTAAAGTTGCAATTAAAAACAGTTACAACAAAAGACGGTACAAAAATTTATGTCAGCCTGTAGTTTTTTTCGATGTTTGCGATGTATACAGTCTATTTCTCGGTAAACTATTTACAGTTAACTAACTCCGTTTGTATATCCAACAACTAACTAATTTTAACTAATTTATTAACTAATTTTTCAAAAATATCTTACGAATAGGAAAGTCATAGGGTCCAGAAGTCCTACTATCAGCAACAAATATAGGGCTGGTAGAAATCCATTTGGAATCACCTGGAAAACTCTTGATATTTTGCTTCTATCTTAGTTTTTATTTTTACTTTTTGCCCGGACAAGTTTAGGCAAAGCGAATACAGTCTGTAAAGATTCCACAGAGGTAGCAGATGAGGTAGCAGCACTTGGTAAAGATGACAAAACCATCTTCGGTAGGTTAGAATCCAGACTTGCTGACTTTTGAATAACTTTCGAATCTTTCCTTTTCACAGTTGTTTTGTTTACCATGGATTTTCCGGCAGGTATTTTGCCTTTACAATCAAGCTTTTTGTTGACTTTCAACGGAGCAGTTTGGCCTAAACTTAATTTTGTAACAAAAAGTTATTATTTTAAATTTCAATTTAGTAGGACGAACTTTTTAAGCCTGGATAAGCATAAAGCATAAAAACTTTCGGAGTTGTTTAGATGACTTTTTTATAAAAACAAAGTCATATACCATGTGTCCCAACAGTTCGAAGCGGACTTTTGTGCTCATTTTTTAAAGTAAAAAAGTTTCAACAAGACAATTCTAAAAACATGTTTTGTAGGCCTGCATCTCCTCTTCCAAATAGTATATCAGACTTAGCTAGAGTATATTAGAAAGTCAGCATTCAGCTCAAAACAGTTAAGAGGCCATTTTGAGAAGTTAACGAGCATTTTCATCACTTTAACGGGTCAAATATTTCAGGTTTATCGCTTTTCAGCAACATCTTAAATTTATGTTGTAGCGCAGTTCAAAAGCTACAAAAACCATTTTACAGAATAATCTTTGAAAATGCGAGTGTTGAGATATTGCATATATAGGAAAAAAATGAATTTCTTCAAAAAATGACCAAAATCCCAAAAAAAAAGTTGTAAGTTGTTTGATTTTTGAAGAAATTTATTTTTTCAAAAGGCAGTATCTCAACACTCGCATTATTTTGTAAAATGATTTTTGTAGCTCTTGAACTGCGCTACAACAAAATGTTAAGATGTTGTTGAAAAGCGATAAACCCTGAATAAAATTTTTGACCAGTTAAAGTGATGAAAATGCTCGTTAACTTCTCAAAATGACCACTCAACTGTTTTGAGCGAAATGCTGACTTCCTAGAATAATCTAACCAAGTTTCATATACTATTTGAAAGAGGAGATGCAGGCCTACAAAACCGATTTCTTGGAAATGTCTTGTTGAAAATTTTCTACTCTAAAAAATGAGCTCAAAAGTCCGCTCTGAACTTTTGGGACACATGGTGGTACAGTCGACTCAGGCCACCCCCTTTTTTTAAAATAACCGGCGAAATCGGAATCCTTACGATATTTCGCATCAGGCTGACGAATCATATTCGGCAAAATTATTCAAAAATTGAGGTAAAAAAGTGTCAGACCCTAGTCGGGAATGAACTTGAGGGGAGAGGGGGTGGCGGGTTATCGACTGTATATATTTAAGAAAATTGTCATAAAATTGATAAGTAATTTAGCTTGATAAAATTTAAAAAACTTACCAGAGTAACTTTTGCTAGCGGAAGCCTTTCTCTTGCCCAGCATCTTTTTCTCAAATTAAGTGATGATGGATCAGAATTTTCATCGTTCGTTGAAGAGGCATCAGCAAGAGGCGAAGTAATAGGCAGGTCTGCGCCAACAGTCGTTCTTCTGGTACGCATCTTGAGGTGATGTTTTGTCAATAAAAACAGCAGCAAGCAAATGGTTCAAGCTTACTAATTCAGCATACTCGAAGAAGAAAAATTATTCTAAATATCTTAATAAGGACTTATATTTGAATTAATGTGAAAAATCACAGCAACAAATTTTTTTCATTCAAATTAGGTTAATAAAACTTTTCACAAATCAAATCAAGCCCTCGATTTGGCTGATTCGGGTATGATAATGTATGATGAAAAATATTCGGGTAGATGTGGGTGACACTACAGCATTCTACTAAATAGCCTCTTCTATGACGTTTGTTGTTCTATAGGGATTTGCACAAGCTCAATTTTTCTGCTATTTTAAAAATCTAAGGCTACCTCTGCGGCTATAAACTAAATCAAGCGTATTAATAAAAAGCAAACACTTTTGCTACTTATCAATAACGTTGGAAATAAATTTTAACTTTTGTTGCTACAAGACAAATGTTTATAGAAGATTGTTTGACTCCTTTTTTTAATCTTATTCTATAGCATATTATAAGTTCTAAAAATAACATAAATATCACTTAAATAATTGCACAACTATATCTGAAATGAACATTTGAAAAGTTAACTGAAAATAACGAATGTCAAAACCTCTTTAAAATAGCCGTATTTATCTAATAGCCGGCTTCTATTTTCAAATTGAAGGGGGCTACTGAGGGTGTCTTCAAAAGTTGTCTTCGGCTTTTCAACAACATTTATGCAAATTTGTTGGCTAGCCGCTAGCCGCAATCACCCCTTAACTCCTCATCATCATCTACGAACATCTTCTGTGCTTGCATACGATTTTAAAACAGTCAAGAAAAGCTCAATTTGTACAGCTTAGTCCTTAAGTTCCGCAAATTTGGACCCAATTTATCCCTTCTGAAATGACATAGCAAACATGCAAAAACAAAAATATTAAGCTTACTGCTGTTCAAAAGCAAACACTTTTGCTCACTTAAATGCAATAACTGTTTTTTAAATAATTATTTTCCCACCTTTTTAGTTGCTACAAGACAAATGTCTTATAAAATGAAGATTGTTTTGCTCCTTGCCTTTTTTAATTGATTATTCTATATTGTATATTATATATCGTTCTTCGAAAAATAACGCAAAATCACCCCTTAAACTAAATTGCACAACTATATCTGAAATGAATATTTATAAAAGTATAACTGAAAATAACGAATTTTGTCAAAAAATGTTGTTTCACACTCTTTAAAAGTAGATACCGTATTTTATCTAATAGAAGACCCGGGTCTTCTATTTTTCAACCCACCTATGAAGGGGGTCTACTATTAGAGAGGTGTCTTCCAATAGAGAGGGTCTTCTACTTTTCAACATACATTTATAAAACAAACTTTGTTGGATAAAGTACAACGCAAAACCAACCTTTAACTCCTCATCATCATCCCGTACGAACATCTTCTGTGCTTGCAGCTTGACGATCCTTCTGAAGACTTTTTCTTGCTCGCACGCTGCTCACGCACCCATCCAGCCGAGTCCTCGTCAAGTTCCGCAAACTTTGGACCGGTCACTCGCTTTGATCCCTTCCTGAAATGACATAGCAAACAAAGCAAAAACAAAAGATTGTTATTAAGCTTACTGCTGTTCACGAAACTCTTGCTCTTTATTGACCCACTTCCGAACCATGCACCGACTGATGTTGAACTTTTTGGCGGCAGAATGCTTGGAGTACTTTCTGGCGTGGTCGACGACTTCCAGCTTCTTCTCGACAGAGTAGGCTTTGCGCTTTCGTGACGATCTTGACTCCTGATTTTCGACGCCCGATTCACTATCAGATTCACGCTCGAGATCGCTCATCCTGGATTCTCCTAACACGGGAAAGGCACGACCGCCCAGTGGCCTATCAAAAACCTTATATACCAAAAAGATAGCCCTGAACGAGCTGGGCACGAAACCGTTCTAAAATCGGCTTTGGGAGCGACTGCGCCGAGATATTGGCTTTAAAATTAGAAATTTTTGTGAGCTACTATCTATAGCGAGACCAACAACAGATTTGAACAGGTATGTGTGGCGCAATGGTATAGATTCAGGCTATTTTTGGTTCCCATCGGTGCGTTCTTCTTTTTTTTGTTTGAAATTTTGCAGTTAAGCCAATTTAACGTCTTTATCGTGAAACGAGGAGTGATCAACTTTCTTACTGACAAATAACAAGCAATCGCTTGTTTACAACGAGTGATCAAAGAGATGTCTTTGCAATAAGAACAGAAAATGAAGCTCATGCAAACACATTGTCATGATGACAATTTGTGACAGAGTTCTTCGGAAATGTAAATGAGGTTTTCTACAGCGGATTTTATTGTCTCGCACAGGTAATAGGTGTGTTGCGGTGCTATGTTGCGATTTTCAGAAATTGTAAATGTTGCGCGGGAGTATAACTCCAACTTTTATAGATGTAGTCAGAAAAAAACAAGTTTCGTATAAATTCATAAATCACCATATTAATTTTTTTATTGCGTGCTAGAATCTGATGTCTGCCTTGTTATCTAGCAGTCTAAATGTAAAGAACTACAACTAAACAACTAACAATAAATTAACCATATATAACTTTAGTGCAAGAACATTCATTGCTTTTTTAAGTGGGAAGTAGAGAATCTTTGAGACAGACGTCATTACGGAGTAAAACTTCTTGAGTGTTCGTTCTCAAGAATGTGGCCAGTAACCTGGGATCGACTTTCTTTTTATCGTTGCCTGAAAAAAACTTTTAGTTTATATATTGATATATATCAACAAAAATTAAACCAAGCAAGCAATTCTCAATTAACTGGAGAATATGTGAGACAAAGAGACAAACACACAAGCCTATAACACTGTAGTACTGGTAGGACACTTCAGAAATGCTTGACCAAACGTAAGGGCTAAAAAAATGTTATTTTTGTTACTGAACCAGTCTTTCCCATTTTATCAACCGGTTGATTACAATTTTTGCGTTTTTAAATATTGTTTGAAAGTGAGGGCCGGCCGATTGCTTGGTTGATACTTTAATCAAGCAAGCTTTCAACCAGCCCATACTTGTGAAATTTTGAATCAGCTTTTTTGTGCTGTTGGTAAATTTATTTAAAAGCAAAGATAGTTAAGAATCATAGCTACATTTTAATTTTGTTGCAATTGTAAAAATTACTATATAAAAATTAAATCAACAATTCGGCTCTATATGTGTTGGTGGTCGCCCCACCCCCATGTTATAGCCAAAATTCTTAAATTCTCTGATGTGCTGGCACCAAAACATATAGAGCTGACACTTTATACAAGATCCTAATCAACCGGTTGGCCAAATGGACAAAACTGAATACGCCATATCAAAGCATTCTTGTATTTAAAGCTTAGAGCTTGTATTTTAAGCTTTTTAAAAAATCTAAATTACTATTCATCAGTCGACACTACTCTTCCATAGCTGTCATCGTTGGTGAATATGATTGTCGTGTTGGCTTGGCATGAAGGACTGAGTGGAAGATTCACAGGTTGCACCTAAAAAGGTCAATGCTCAATGCACCAACTATTCTACACACCGGAAAAATAAATTTTTTAAAGGGGGGAGGACATTTTCTGGCCCGCATGGTTCAAATCTCACTGCGAGTCTACATATTTCTTCGAATAATTTTTTCTGACCCGTATTTTTTTACATGTTTAGTTTTTTAGTATCTAAAAATGTCAGATAGTATAGCAACTCAAAAAGATCTGGAAAAAGACATTCGTGGCGGTTGATTGTACCAAACCAATAGTTTACGGTGTATGCAAGGTCAACGATCTGATGTATGAATTACCAATATTGATTTTCCTAATTCAACTTTTTATTCGGGTGAAATTTTATTTGCATCTCAACACCAGTTGTCAACCAGGTCAAGTCTATTTTCGATAAAATATGACTCTAGGATGACATTTTAAAATGTATATATTAGGTACATTTGTCACTTTAAGAGTTCCAGTTAATTAAAAAAAACATGATATAACGTGTTTTGATTTATCAGATCATCAACGAAATTTCGACGCCTAACCATGTGAATAACATGGTCCTAAAAGTGTTTCAAACTCCCCGAAATCTTTCAATACCATCCTTCCCAATTCTTCTTGCTCTTTTCCTGCCTATATTCCTCTTTTTAGTTGACTTCATCGGTAAGTTTAATGGCAGAACTACGATCTAAGGAAAAATATGTGAATTTAGAAAAAAATATATAAAAGAATGAGACATAGGAATAGGGTTGGCGAATCGATTCTTCCGACTTTTTCAGTCGAAAAGTCGGAAAATACTGACTTTCGATCTGATTTGATTCATTGAAAATTTTCAATCGACTTTTCGATTATTGGAATCGAAGATTCCTATCCTTCGCCAACCCTATACATTTTTACAAATATTAATCTAAAAATTAGTCGAAAAAAGTATGCATGTTCGTATTGGGATCTTGAACCATTCGGGCCACAAAATGTTCCCCCTCATAAATAACTAAATTCCTACTTTATTAATAGCAGCTCCAGCCACAAGAAGAAAGCACATGAGTGTGCTCGTGATTTGTCCTAAAACAAAAATTTATGCTCGTTTCTCATTGCAACACAATAAAAAAATAACCAGACAACGCAGCCATCTTAGAAGTTATCCAAGGGCAGAATATGCCTACACAGAACACTCCTAAAATTGGAATTTAATTCTAATATGGCCGTAAGTAAGTGAGCCTAGTCTAGAATAATTTAACTAACCAAAAGTGCCTCCACCTGCGGAGCCAAATATAGACAGAGATATCTGAGAAACAAATCCTTAGTCAGTAATGGCCCCAAATAATTTAATTATGCCAACTACCTGCAAAATCATAGCATCCCATTTGTGGACCTAATAAAATATTGATTTAAATTTAGTCCATTCTTTAGTCTGAGCTAAAAGTAAGCAGATCAACTGATTACCAAGAAAGCTCCACAAGCAGCAAACGTTCCGAAGAAAAACGCTAAAAACTCGAAAACTTTTAAATCAACAAGGATATTTTTACACAAAACTGACGCAAATATTTGGCCAGCCTCAAATAAGCTTTAGTGCTAAGAGTGTATGAGGGTGAAATATGGTTGAGCACAGGCTTCAATACATCTTCCAAAGTTACTGTAGTTAGTGCATTGTAGGTGCCTGTGAGAGTGAGTTTGTAAGCCATATGGTCTAGTTTGTAAAGATAGTCCAAACCGAACCTGTAAGGGTGCTTACTCCTGCACTATACAGGGCCGCCATAAAAATTCCTTCTAAGAGAGGAAGCCATTTTAATTGGGTTTGGACAAAGTAAGGCAATAGCTACAATATTATTGGAACTATATTAAATTGGTAATGCTGATAAAAGAAAGAAACTTATCACCTTGTCTTTTTCAAAGGAAATAGGATGGCAGCCGTGGAAAACGGCATAGATGACCAATCCAATAATTACGTATGCGGTAAGCATAAAACTGTTTAGCAGAATGTTTAGAAGTACAACTCTAAACAAGGAGGAAATACAGGGTGCGGCATATAAATAATTATAAATTTTTAACTTACTGTTGAGCTTTTTTTAAAGTTGGTAGTGCCATATATCTTTGAACTGAAAATTTTCAGATTGCTTGCTGAATGTTAGAGATGAAGATTTGCAATATATCCAAAATTGCAATATATGGATTTTTATCATCATTTGATCTGAATCTGATATAGATGGCCTACACTTGAAATCAAAAAGTAGATATAGGTCATCTGTATCAGATTCGACACTTATCAACAAAAAATTCGAGAAAATTCCACATATTGCAAAATTATATTGCATTTTCCATTTTGCAATATATGGAATTTTCTCATGGAATTTTCTGTTGGTAAGTGTCAAGTCTGATATAGATGACCTACCGTAAATGTTCTAATAGAGCCCCCCTCTCTAATAGAGCCCCCTCTCGACTTTGAGGGTCTGAATCTCGGAGCAAAGTCAATGTTTCGTAAAGCTGTTCATTGCATTTTCTTAACTCCCACGAGCTCTGCTGATTCTGCTTTTTAGAATTTGAATTTTCACCCAAAATCTCGAGATCGACCCAAAATTTTCCCGATTTTCGGAGGGTTGAAAAATAGAGCCCCCGGGGGCTCTATTAGAACATTTCTAGTTTCCTAAGCCTAAGCCATGTATCATCTATATCCGATTTGACGTTCGGAAACAAAAATGATGATAAAAATCCATATTATTGCAATTTGGGATATATTGCAAATCTTCATCTCTGCTAAATATGAACATCAGCTATAAATATATTACTAGTTAATTGGTTTGTGGCATAGAGACTAAAACCAGCAATTGTAAAGGGTAAAAATAACAATAACTAAAACACACCTAAATATCATACAAGAGCCGCCAATCAGAAGTGGAAAAACAGAATGTCGGACCCTAGGATCCAGTCGAAAACTGCAATTAAAAACTAATAATGCTACATCAAAACTCAAGCACATAAATGTCCTAAATAAACCTACTCAGAAAAGTTGATTCTGGCACCATTCCTAACATTTCATACAAAAAACTCCAATCCCAATGAACAAAAGAAGCGACACAAATAATTAATAGAGAGCCAATAATTGTGAGCATTTGAAGTGCAGACGTGAAAATTGCCGCCCTTGCGCCACCCTAAAATCAACTTTAATTACTACAATTTTTTGACTAGACCAACCGTAAGCAAATAAATAGCTGAAATAAAGGCAGTGAGTAGGATTGCCAAAAACATAGGCATGTGAAAGGCCGCAGATAAAGCTAATGCTGGAGCATAAATAGCAACCTAAAACATGAAATTAAAATGAAAAATGAATTTTCCAGTAAGCTTACCGAAAGGTAAAATAACATCTAGGATGAATAATATAACTATGATTTCAAAAAAATAAATTACTTGTAAAATAAAGGTTGACGAGGCAAGAACTCTGCACGAAAAACAAAACCGTTTCTCGAGGTACTAAAATTAGTTCTCTAATTGAAAATTATGACTGGTGAAGACATGTCAAAAATGAAATTTTAAGTAGGAAGAAAAATAGTAAAATACTTTATAACGGAGCAAATTTGATCGTGATAAGTTTAGGTTTTTATAAATTTACCAGGTTTTTGATGTAAGTGTACAAACCTCGTATAAACTGGATAGCTGCAACTGGTAAAATACAGGTAGAAAAACGTAAGCCACAATAGGGAATGATATACAGTACATCACTGCGAACCAAAAGATCATAGTTCCACGGTAGTAGACCTAGAAAAGTATTAAAAATACTTAGATTTATCTTAGCAATGTTGCCTTTTATAGTATATTGAGCTCATTATTTGGAGATGGGTACATAAGTACATTTTACCGTAAATCTCCCGGTTTTTATATACCCCGCTCAATTGTAAAATTTGAATTTTCTACCTTTTTTGACATAACTTTTTTCAAATTTTCACACTGTCATGTAGCCCTAGATCTCAGCTTTCTAATGAGCTAGAAATGAAAATTGTAAAATATACAAAATAAAAAGATTTATGGTACTTATTCGGTCCCAATATCAAAAACAGGTTTTAACCATTTCTAAGCAATTCTTACACGCTAAAACCGATTGTTTCGACCAATTTCCATCAAAAATTTGACTTTTTAGATTTTCTACCTGGCTGCCTTCGGCCCCGGCCTTGCAATGTTAATTTTAATCATTTTTATACCCCTTCTCCATTGCAAGCAGGCAGCTCCTTTTTCAAGAGATATAGATATATATCTGAAGATGATGACAGAGATCAAAAATGACGTTAAAAAAATTAATTGTTAAAAAAAGCCAAAAAATTTAAATATAAAATAATTTCCTTGGGTCATACATGAGGTTCAAGGTTCAATTAGGATAAACCAGGTATCCAAGAAACCAGGTATTTTAAATTATACAGTTAAGTGTTATAGCTTATTAGAAAAGCAAACTCCAGAGTTACATGATGGTACAAATGTTTTTTAAAGTTAGATAACTCCATACGACGACTGTTTTATTTATTACAGCTTGTTCTAAAAACAGCTCTTTATCGCACTTGCTGATGTTCTCGTAAAGAACGTGGACTGAACTGCTTTCAGGCTATCTTCTTTTAATTTTTCATAAATAGAAGAGTAACGGAAATATTTAAAAAAATCAATAAACAAGTTTTTGAATAATGTCACTTTTGGAGAGCCACTCTATTAGAGGCCAAACAGATACAGCTTAGATAAAGTTGTGTGCAGTTGAATTCCAAAGTATAACTATTTACAGTGTGAGTTAGCTTGGGAAGAGACAAATAAGAAAAAAATCTGACAAATAATTTACTTGAAGATTAGTAAAAAAAAAGTTTTGCAACAAACGAATATTCAACAAATATCTTTTCTTTTATATAATTTTTTTTCTTTTTTTGACTTTTTTATAATTATGTATAATAAATACCTCAGAAGGAAACCCTATAATACTTATAGCAGAAATGTAACTAGAGCAAACTGACAAAGCGACTGATCCCACAGAAACACTAAAAGAATATATTTGTTTTTAAGTTTACAACAAAACTTACTTTGAGCCCACTAAAACTTCTTTTTTGCTTGTTCGGGTTTCTGAGTTGGATGATTTAGCACTGCGTGACGATCGGAGTATGCCATATATCGAAATAAAGAGGAGAATAAATCCAAACACAATTGAATTAAGCAGATCCATTAGTTTAGAACAGCGAAATCTGAAACTAAAAATTAGAACAAGGTTTTTAATTAGAGTTCAGAATTGTTTTGGCAGATTTAGGACTGCTTACATTTTTGATAAATATGCTTGTCCCCTTTCAAGTAAACAAGCCTCTTGAGCATAGAACTCTCCTAAGGGTGTGCTTATGAATTGTTTTGATGTGTGCAATGACGGGCTTTGTCCTTTGCATTCAATTCATCTATTTAAAACACAGATCACATCACCGTAAAAAGTTATTAGGTTTACAGTGTTAGGTTTGTAAAGTAGAAAGGGATTGGTAAATCTCTTGAAATTTTCGAAAGTTTTTTTGTAGATTTGTTAAAAAGCCAGAGCGGAATGTTGTGCTGCCTTTTTTCTCGGAATATTCTGTTTTTTGTCTGGTTTTTGCTTCCGCTTTGTTGATAACCAATTCAGAACGGTGTTGAAAGCCTCAGAGTATTAGGCCAATACACATATACTATCTTCTAAATTTTGGGACGACAGTGACTTATAGCTTTATCGATATCTGGTAAAAAGAAATTTGAAGACACTTTCAAAATAGAGAAAATAACTGCAGCCAATAAAATGAAACCGAGTCCTATGGCTGTTGTTTCCAGCTTAAAAATTCATCCACACTAGCTGTTAGCAGTTACTGAATGGTAATTCGTTCGTCCTAAAAAATTCTGCTTACAAAGACCTGAACAAAATTAATAGCTATAGGGGAAAATGCCAGTCAAAACATGTCCCGCCAAATTTTTTTGACTTGTTGCTGTCGCGTTTTTATAAAACTACTTCTGTTTTTTCTCAAGAAATTTATTTACGAGCCGTTGAACTGCTGCCATGTTTTTACGAGTTATCACTAGGGTGGTGCGGTTACGGTTAATTTGGCCTTACCCGGTTTTCGGTTATGGTTTATTCAAAACCGGTCCGGTTCGGTTAACCGACCGTGCACCACCCTAGTTATCACATGGCGGGTGTTTGAAATTTGAAATTTTTTGAAAAAGATTCTCCTCTATTATTGCATGACGTGGATTTTCTATTGGGTTTTCTTTTTCATTCTCGAGAATATTCTCATTTCACAACTCCAGTTTTTTAGTTTAAATAAATAAATTAGCTACTTATGGCAGTGCTAAAATTTTGATCAATCTATTGCTCAGTCATTTCAGTCAGAAGACTACTGATTTGATTATGATTCTTCAAAAAATCCCCCAAAAATTCTTTGAAAAATCCGAAGCTACAGAATTTTTCGAAAAATCCACAAAAAATCCGAAAATTCGAATAATCCACGATTTCGCATACGATCCCTGAGCCAGTGAGTGAGGGGCCCTGCCCGTGCTTCTCACTTCTAAAATCGGCGCGACACAAGGTGGAAAATACCAAACACACAAGTCTAATGATATAAGTAAAGGAATAGATGACACAACACCCAGAAAAGTAGTCTTTGTTTAAGCTAGCTAGACCGAGAATTCTTTTCTTTTTTTCCAAAACAAACTGCTTACCACTATAATCCAAGCAAGGAAAGTGTGTGTCTGATTGATGGTGATGTTGATGAATAAATAAGTAGTGAATAAGTGGCAGTGGAGGAATAAATATAAAATAAATGCCTAACTATTTGCTGTTTGCACTTTTCATATTTTACAAGAAAGCATAGTAGCAAATGAAATAGTTTGTTGCACAAAGCAGAGCTGAAGTCATGGCTAGATGTTACACAAAATGGTGATAAAGAAGCAGGATCTGCAAAAAGTCACTTAAGAAAGCTAGGCTTCGAAAGTAAATGGTTTCTCGAGAGTGGTCAAGTTTATAGTGAAATAATAAAAAATATAATTATTTATTTTTTGCCTTTCCTCATGCTACTGTCTTTTTGTGTAGCTCTTTTTTAAGACATTCAACTATTAAATAGACTGAATTTTCGTGTGCTCAAACTAGTTTTCTAAAGGTTTTGGAATTAATGAATTAGAATCAAAGAATTAATTTTGAAATAAATAAAAAAAAATGGTGCCAAATAAAAGATGGGAAAATAGTTGACGCCCAAGGAAATTATTGTTTAAATTTGTTTTTCAATTATTGCGTATAGATTTATTAATTTAGAACTATCAATCTCAGGGCTGCAAAACGTACTTTATTTGAAGATTCATACTTCATTTGGGACCCCAAATCTTTTGAAAGATTTTTGAGATTTCACGTCAAAGTCTTTTTGACGCTCAAAACTGAATAAGCACTGGATAAAATGGCACTTTTTGACGAAAAATGGTCAAATTGTGATTTATTTGAAATTTTGAGTTGGCAGCCCTGATCAATCTACAATTTTTTCAATTTTAGCTTTAAAAGTTGTAGTATGAGCGTAGAGAAAAAACTAAAAAAACAATTTTGACAAAAATTTAAAAGGTGCAAAGACTTATGAAAAATAATAGTATTTATTTTTTTTGGAAAAAACACCAAATAAAAAAGCACCAATTTTTTTACCAGCAGTTTACTTTTTCTTTGTTAAAAAAGCAAATGAATAATTTTAATCAGAAAAGTCTACTGAATTTTGATAACAGTTCTTTGTTAGTTGTTCTTTGATATCATTTTTGAGACAATACACTTTCTGCACGAATTCATTTAAAAACATACCAAGTTTGTCCAGTATCAAAGTCATACTCTCGTTCTCTGATTTGCATCGAAATTCGGCCATTGAAAGGCCGGAGCAGTTGTCTTCTGGTTGATATAAAACTATTTTGTTTCTGCAGCTGGACACACACCCTAGCTTTTGATGCAGGTGCCAGCCTGGTCTGGTTTTTGTCTTTTACTAGTCTTACTGGCCGTTTATTGGTTTGCAATACTGGCCATTCCCTGCTCTCCTAATCGATACAGCAAAGAAGTCAGACAGAAAGACATTTCACCAGCTTACTTTCCATTAATGGCAGCGTTTTGTTTGCTGTGTGTATGCATGGAGTTGAAAAGCTTCCTTCTCTATTCAGTTTATTTATTTTTAAATTTTTTTAGATTTGTCCTTGTGTATTTTTTCTTATACAAGAAAATTTAAAAGCGCTAAAAAAAATTAAATATGCGAGTAGGGCAATTTTTAAATCATTTCTAACTTTCAACAACGTATTCAGACTTTTAAATTTAAAATTTGACAGCTTATTTATCAAAAAAACTGCTATACTCCTGTGTAAGCAGTTCATTTTTTTAATCTTTATTTTTTTTGAATATATTTTATCTATACAAACTGCTGGTTTTACCTCTTCTCCTGTAATTTCAGACTGAGTTATTTAAAGTTTTAAGTTGAAAGCTTTTTCAAATTACCGTATTTCCTCTAATAGAGCGGCATGCCGCTCCATTTTTCAAACTTCCTCTGCGGTGCCGCTCTATTAGACCATGGGGCTTTAATAGAGCATGCCGCTCTATTTTTCGATATCTTCGCACCGGATGCTTCGACATAAATTTAAGACAAAACAATTTTATCCGATCATAACAACAATACAATCAATCAAAGAACGTAGAATTCCGCGTTAATACTGTTTACATCATCATTTTCCTCGTCCTGCTCGGCGTCCACTTCTTCAGTTTCAGTCACTCCTTGTCGAATTGCTGAGCGTGCTGCCATCAGTTCAAATTGTCCCTCCGGAATCGGTCCATGGGCTTTGAAGCAGTGCAACTGGTCGTGTTCGCTCCCGTCATGGCATATTGTGATTCCACAATCTGAAACAAACAAGCTTTATATACCCACGTGGTGGTTGGTTTAGAAAACGTAAGACAAACCCTTAAACGACTTGGCGATGGCGTCAGTTGATAAAAATTCTCAAGCGTCCACGATCCACTGTAAATACACGTACATTGCCGGTACCTTCGGATTTCATGAATTCCTTCTAGGCGTCGTTGGCCGTCCATCGATCGTAGATGGAGCGGAGATGAGCTTTAAAAGGTCCATTCCACGAGACATCTGGAGCCTAAATCATTGCAAGATCATGAGTTACATTTCTATAAAGCAAAGAATTAAACCACAAACCTGGATAAACTTGGTGCATCCGCCCGGAATCACAGCCGTGTGAAGTTCGATTCCCCTAAGCTTCTTGTTGGTTTCATCACTGATGTGACATCGAAACGAGTCCCAGACGAGAAGCCGCTTTCCAAACAGAAAACGCCCAAAGATTCGGTCCAACTAATCGCCTGTCAATTCGTTGTTCATCGATACCGTTCCCTTCCAGCACAGCTCCAGCTTTGACTTGTACTTCTCGACGACGGACTTGGCTTCTTTATCCATTCTCTTCCTTGGGAGCAACACGAAAGGTTTCATCTTCTTGCCATCCGAACGAGCAGTAAGCATCAAAGTAATCCTAGCCTTGTCGTGGGCCGTCGTCAGAACTGATACCTGAAGTGAGGTAGTTTTTCTGCTTTAAAAGTACAAAAAATTACCTCGTTTGCGACGCGCTCATCAATGCATTTACCACCAGATGGATCCAGATACACGGCTGTCTCATCTGCCGCATAGATTCCTTGATAGCTGAAAAAATGAGATAAAAACTCCCGCAAACTCTACAAAGACTTACTTGTTTCTCTGTCGGGTTTCTGAGACGTATAGAATAAAGTCCACAATCTTGTTCACATAGTCGCTTGGTGGCTTTTGACAGACCGATCGATGCTTAATTATCTCGAATAATTTATTTGAAACAAGTATAAGCATTGCAAACTATTTTTAGCTAAGTTAATTGATTCACAGTCGAACCTCTACATAACATAATTCAAGGGACCACCAAAAACGTTATGTTATATAGAGTGACCATTCCAAAAATATAATTACGCATCACAAACGAGAAACACAAAAGAAAATGATAATTTTTGATTCATGACTACCTGAATGTAAACAAATTTCTTATCTAGACAAAACAAATCTGAGTTTTTGAGAAATTTAAGCGATTTATGTTTTATAGAGGGATGTTTTTTCGGGTGCGGCCAGGAAAAACCTTAAGTTATACAGAGTTTTATGCTATATAGAGGTAAAAGTTATGTTATATAGAGGTTCACTTTGGTCTCATTTCAATCAGACCAACCAAACTGATCTTCAAGTTATGCTATATAGAGTTTTATGTTATATAGAGTTATAGACAAGTTCGACTGTAGTTGAGTTCCTGACAGTTAATCGCTAGCTCTATTAGCTACACACCTATTTTTTGCAAGTTGACACATTTCTAAGATTTTTGTACACGTTTTGAGCTTTTGCTCTAGAGACGTGCTAAACACGTCAAATTACCAAAATGATGATGTTCCTATAAAGACATTTTTTCATTTTTAACTTTATTAAACTTTATTTTTTTTTAATATTTTTCATCATCATCTCAAGGTTATGTTCATAACTTTACTGAGTAGTTTTGATATAATTTGATATAATTGAAAAGCCTTGAATTTGTAAAATGGCTCGATCTCCATTAAAATTCTGTCTGCTGGGGTCTTTGTTTTTTAGCTACCTAGCTTTCTAATTTAATAGCCCGGTCAGATCTATCCCCCTTGGAAGTCCCACAAGAATTCATGACTGAAATTAGAAGTGGCGGAAAATGATTCTAAAATTTTTGCTCATACAAAAGTAGTGATGAACTTTGGTGTTCAGGCACTGTATTGATTTGAGAAGAGATTAAAATCTTGCAGTTCCTTTTGACTACTACTTTGCACCCGTTTTTGCTCATCTAGCAGTAATTGTTATGTGTATGCCGTAGAATGGCTATTTCACTTTTTCATTAATCTAAATATGTCCTTTTCAATCACTTGCGACAAGAAATTTCAACGAAGTAGTGTGTTCACCCCTCTTTGTTTTCTATAGCTCTGTGTCGTGCCGCTGAACAAAAAGTTGAATGTGTTCTGTTTTCAATGATACCAAATGGACTCTTCTACTTTTTTTACGTTTTGAGAGAGCGCAAAAAATTAGTGTGCTAAAGTTAAATTTATTGCTTATATATCAGAAAATTATTTGGAAGGAGCAAGTCTGGCAGACTAAAGAAAGGAAAATATTTGAAAAAAGCTACTGACTTAAGACAATGGAACTATTTAATTTGTTAATTTTTAAATTTTTGTTTGTTATCTTATTTATCTAATAGAGTAATGTCAACCTAAAAACTAAAAGTTTTTCGAGAAAAATTGAAATAAATTATGGCGCATATAAGGCGCCTGTTGAAGGGGGGAGTCATTTAGGTGTATAAATTCAACATCGGTGGCGCTTTTGTTTTATGGCCCAAAATGATGCGCAGGTTCAACTCACGTGGTGGCACGCTATTTATTTTGGTTTTTTAGACCAATAGTTAGGGATAATTTGACTTTTTAGCGCCAGATTCGGAAGTAGCGATCCCAATTATCTCACTCGACATTGGTCAAACAAGCCAAAATAAGCCAAAAGGTACCAGGTGGGGTCAAACATGCGTACCAAAATACAAACGCTTATCCACTGCACCACTAATGTTAAATTTTCAAACCTAAACGGCTCTCCCCTCAAGTCGATTTTTTAAGCTGTCTAAGTTTGTCCATTTTTGTGGTTTTTGACACGTTTTACAGTTAACACAGCAATTTCTGAGTTGGATTTTGCCATTTTAGTTAGAAGATGAAGAGAGCATGAAAAAATTTTAAATTTATTTATAGTTAATTAAGCGGATTTTGTAAATAATTTTGATTTTGACACTTTTGACACCATTTGTATTTATTTTATAAAATTTATTTATTTTTCCTTAGTGGAGAATGTTAACCGCGCTGTTAATACTTTAACAATGTATTTGTTTCTAACAACTTTTTCTTAATTTCAGGTAGTTATGGATAAGGAAACAGTCCAGCTGGATACCACGGCTAAATTATTGCCAGCAGGCAAGCCTGAAGAAGAAGAAGACAGTGGCAAAGGACTGGCGAAGTCATTGACCCTTTACAATGGAGTTTCTATAGTAGGCATTACTCTCTTTTTGTATCTTAATTTTTCGTTATAAACCAATCCGTTAAGATTGTTGGCTGTATTATCGGCTCAGGCATTTTCGTCAGTCCAACAGGTGTTCAAAGAGGTAATCTTGACATTGTATTGTATTGAAATTCAAATGTATGCTGCATTTGCAGAAGCTGGCAGCGTCGGCCTATCTTTGCTTGTGTGGCTGTTGTGAGTAGTTATGTATATAATTTTTTGGATTGGATTCTTATTCCAATATTTTGTAAATTTTTAAAATCCATAAATAAAAAACAGCTTTCGCTCTCAAAAATTTTCAATGTATATAGTGTAAAATACTTTTTGTCTAGTTTTAATTATTGTTTTTAAAGGAGTGGTGTATTTGTGGGTATTGGTTCGTATTGCTATGCTGAATTGGGCACCTTGATCAAAAAGTCGGGCGGAGATTATGCCTACATCATGGTATAGGTTATCTATTTGAAAAAATATATACCGTATTTCCTCTAATAGATCGGCACCCCAAGAGAGTGTTTAAAAATAGAGCGGCAGTCATAAACCGAGAATTCTTACTTGAAAATTTTTTCGCCCACAAAAGTTTACGTTCTTTCTTTTTTTTCAGTTGTTGTGATCGTTTTTAAGTTGCTCGTTCTGCATTTTACAGTGCTACGCATCTTATGGCTAACTACTTTAATGTTTCTAAGGAAGAGCGAGAAATGGGCAAATCGAGATCTCGGAAATCTTGCACCACTGAATTGAATCTCAAGGTTGTCAAGCATGCCCTGTCAGCGGGAAGCTCCAAGAACTCGGCTAGAAAAAAGTTTGAAATCAAGTGCTCTATTGTCTAGGATCGGGCAAAGCGGGAAGAGAAGCTGCATAAGATTTTTCTTCCTTTAATGTTTCTAGACACCTTGTTTTCAGAGATTCATCTTCTGTTGGAAAGTTAAAAAATAGATTTCAAGAAGGAGGCCTTTATTGTTGTAATATTATTGTTGTGTCGTATCGTTTGAATAAACTTTTGTCGTAAATCTTTTAAAAGTATTCAGGTCTCATGGACCGTACCTGACATTTCGTAGAGCGGAATGCTCTAATAGAGCGGCACCCCCTTGGGGGTTTGAAAAATAGAGCGGCATGCCGTTCTATTAGAGGAAATACGGTAAATAATAATTAAGAACATCAATTAATATAGGAAGCCTTTGGTCCTTTTCTTGCTTTTGTTCGGCTTTGGATTGAAGCGATTGTTGTTAGGTGATTTGCTGAATGATTGTCTTATATGGTTTTATAAAGTTTATTTTGAATTTTACAGGCCTTGCACTTGTACAATAGTTGCCTTGACGTTTGCCGTCTATATTCTCAGACCATTTTATCCTCAGTGCGTGACACCCAGTGGAGCTGTAGAAATTATTGCTGCTAGTCTCATTAGTAAGTTTGTTTATTAAAGGAGGCAGACGGGTGGTGGCGCTACATCTTTGTTCATACATAATGTGTCCCTAAGTAAACGCGGGCCCAGATAATTAACTCGTGTAAGTGGACTGTATATAATAAACTTAAAGGACCATGGCATGAGCAAATTTTGAATTGGTGAGGGACATTACTCTTTCGTATCTCACTGTGCTCTTTCAAGTCGTTCAAAATAACCCCAAAGAGTACAGTGCAAGACGAAAGAGAACTGTACCCAGCCAATTCAAATTCAAAACCATGGTCCTCTGAGTTAGCTTACAGTAGGGTTTCGAGTAGGTAAAGTAGATTAGCTAACTGTGTATAATTTATCCAGATTTGCTAACACAGTTAACTCAAAAAAGTGTTTTTAATGAATTGAACATTGGCGCTGTTGGAACATCTGTTTCCCTTTTTTGCGAAAGATGCCTTGGTCCCCCCTGTCCATTATGATAACGTTGATATGGTGAACAACAGGGGGAAGAAGAAAAAACAAGAGGGAGACCATGGCAAAAAGGGGAAACAGATTCTCCGATAGCGCCATTTTATGATTAAAACCTCAAAATGTTGAAATAGACTACATCCAGGAAAAACTTGAAAATTTTGACAAATGAAATTATTTTTAGTTTTGTTGACCGCCATCAATTGCATTTCTGTGAAGTGGAGTACGAGAGTACAAGACACTTTCACTGTAATCTTTTTGTTAATCTTTCCTAAACATTAAACTCTGCCTTTTTACCATAAAAGGCAGCTAACTTCAAACAACAGAAGCATTAAACTTTTTTAATAAAAAATCAAAAGAAATTTACGGCAAAAACAAGTGAACAATATTTCATTCTTACAAGCCATATTGCACCCTTTTGATGAATTACTCTTAATATTTTGACTTCATTTCATGCTTTTTCCAAAACTTTAAGCATTTGACTCCACGATTAAAAGCTTAAGATGTAAACAATACAGTGGTGTATTAATTTCTTGGTAATAATATGAAAATAGTATTTTAGGTTGCCAAAGTTTTTGCCTTGCTTTTAATTATTGCCACCGGCGCTTACCTTCTCTGCACGGGTAGTTGCTTTTTGTGTTTATCAATGATCATTAAGAATAAATTTAAAACTTTTAGGGGATCCAATCTACAGAAGCTCATTTGACAACATATTCGAAAACACTACAACAGACATTGGTAAGTATGTTTGGCACTAATCTTTTATCCGAAAGACTTTTTCATAATTAAAGTTCCATAGCTATTGTGGCGTAATTTTGGTAGATCATATCAAATACAAATACTCGGATCCTTTTGTCTTCAATATGTTTTCTTCAAAAAATAACGAAAAAACTTCAATTATAAAAAGTCCCTCGGATGACGTAATAGTATTGTATGTTTCGGTAAAATGCCTAAAAATATTTTCGTATATTTAGGAAAGGCGTCACTTTCGTTTTATGCTGGCTTGTTTGCTTACTCCGGCTGGAACTACCTCAATTTCATCGTATAATTTTTTTGAAATTTCTATAGTGAACTTCTTAAAAAGTAGCATTTACCCTAAAGGTCGAGGAACTACAAAATCCAAAAAGGTGGCTTTGAATTTTTTATTTTTAACATCACAAAGCTTAATTTTTCCGAAAGACAGAATTTATATTGCGTTATATCTTTGTCATATAAAACAGTATATATTCCAGAAATCTTCCACTTGCCATTTTGATCTCGGGGGTGAGTCACACAACACACGCAAATTTTCTAGTTTATATTTTGAGGTATCTGTCACATTGATCTATGTGTTCACTAACATAGCCTTATACACTGTCATTAGTCCTGATGATGTAAGTCTTTCTAAAGAACATACAAGCACACAGTAAGAGTCTTTAATTAAGATGCTACGTTCTCCAGCAGTGGCTGTGGTAAATTTCAAAATAAATTTTGTTTTGCATGTTATAAAAACATTAATTTTTAAGGAATTTGCTAACAAAATGTATGGTCCTTTAGCTTTCACTATGCCGTTGTTTGTAGCTTGCTCCACGCTCGGCTCAGGTATGCATTATTCGCGTATTACAAGGTTTTTCACTCCAAAATTGAGATAATTTAGGATGAAATATTTGGGACTAAAATGTTAATTTACCTACTTACCTAAATTTTTCCAAGAGAACTTATAAATCGGCTCTAATCACTTTTTTGGGGGGAGGCAACATTTTTGCCTTGGTCCCCCTTGTTGTTTTTTCTTTAAAAAATTTGCCTTTGTCCCCTTGTCCATTAGAGTTACGTTAATATTGTGAATATGGTGATCATGGTGATTATGGTTAACATGATCCCCCTTAAACATGACCAATTCAAAACAACAGGGGGACCAAGGCAATTTTTAAGAAAAACAACGGGGACCAAGGCAGAAATGTTGCCCCCAAGTGAATAGGGCCCATAAATCTTAAATTTTTAGAGTATTTCGTAAAATTTCTGGCTTCCTTTTCTTTAAACTATAACTTACCATTAAATTTTATTTTATCATTCTTAATCCTACTTCTTTATTTTCAGCCAATGGTGTCATTTTCACTTCCTCCAGATTGTTCTACGTTGGCGCCAGGTAATATTTGTCGATTTGGTCAGCACTTAGCCAAACTGTTTACTAAACCTTATTTTAGAGAAGGACAGATGCCCCTAGTGTTGACTATGATTAATAAATCGACTCGCACACCTGTTCCTGCCGTCATACTCACAGTATACAGATAAAAATATATCTTAAAATCTGATTTTTCTATGATTAAGGGACTGCTTTCCTTGGGATATCTTGGTTTAAGCAATGATGTGTTGGTAAATGAAAGCTTGGTGTCTAATTTACTTTATGTTGTGCATGGATTCAGTCGCTTATAAACTACATCCAAATCAGCTACTGGCTGGCAATTGGCGCCGCTATAGCTGCTCTGCTTTACCTCCGCAAAAAGATGCCAAATGAGCCAAGGCCAATTAAAGTAATAAGTTCAGATGTTGCAGTTATCAAAGTAAAGTTTTGCAGGTGAATTTGATTTTCCCAATTATATTCCTGACTGGATGTATGGCCCTTGTAGTAGTGCCTTGCATTGGAAGTCCCAAGGACACAGGTTTGTATTACGGTTTGTATTTGCTTTGTATTACATTTATGTATTTCTTTTAGCTATTGGGATAACCATTATGGCAAGTCATTTTCAAGCATGTACAATTTTTTAGCTAAATTTTGAAAGTGGATTGTAAAAATTTGATTGAAATTTAGTTAAAAGCTAATTATGTGGCTCAGGTTAAGAATCCACTGCATTTTTCGCCTTGGTTCCCCTGTTCTTTTTTGCTTCTTTTTGTGACGATAATTTTTGTTTGCAATTGTGTTTTTTCGAATTTAAGAGACATAATCTGTAATTTCGTGGCACCGTGATTTTTCGACTTAGACAGCTCTACAGGATGCTGAAAAAAATTATCATACTGGTGCAAAAACTTTGGAATTTTGACCAATATAAATAAAAATTACTACTTTCGATTCATAACTTTTTTCTCAAACTATTCGATTTTACCCATGACGCTACCGAGGCGCAGAAAATGGATTGCAGTTTCAGAATCTACACAATAAACTGCATCTAAGAGAAACGAAAGCAGCTCGAGGTATGTGGTGCTTTGAAGTTAGCGTCTCGGGTAAAACAGCATCTTTTGAGAAAAAAATGCACACATAAAAATTTGTAGTTTTGCTTTAAGTTGGTGAAAAATCCCAAATTTTTGCAACAGTATGGTAAATTTTTTCAGCCATCTTGTGGAGCTGCCCAAGTTAAGTTGAATAAGCCTTAACACGCACATAACAAAAATCAAAAAAGACTACTTCAATTCATTTCAAGAAAATAGGTCATTTGTTGTAGTTGAAAAAAATTACTTCATTAAAAAAGCCATAACTCAAAAAATTTTAGTATAAATCAGGGATGACATCTAAAAAGATATTGCTCAGCGTTAAATTTGTAGTCGAATAGTATATAACTTGCCCGGTAGAAAATAAGTCGAAAAAATCACGGTGCCAAATGTCCTAGGGCTCTAATCAGACTCCTGCGCAACACGAGTCGCGCAAAAAACCTTTATAGTGCTCTACAGAAAGGATTTTTATTTTCGGTTGCAGACATCTTTTACTCAAAATGATCGCTAGAATATATCAAACATTTTGGAATTAAAAAATCTTTAATCTAATGTAAAAATATTTTAGGAATTATCAAAAGTAAGTCGAAAATCAGCGTGTTGCGCCACTCTCTTGCGCACTTTTTGACATACAAGGTGACACAAAATCAGCGTGTTGCGCCACTCTCTTGCGCACGCTTTGACATACAAGGTACACAAAATCAGCGTGTTGCGCCACTCTCTTGCGCACGCTTTTTGACATACAAGGTGACACAAAATCAGCGTGTTGCGCCAACGCTTTTTGACATACAGTGACACAAATCAGCGTGTTGCGCCTGCGCACGCTTTTTGACATACAAGGTGACACAAAATCAGCGTGTTGCGCCACTTGCGCACGCTTTTTGACATACAAGGTGACACAAAATCAGCGTGTTGCGCCACTCTCTTGCGCACGCTTTTTGACATACAAGGTGACACAAAATCAGCGTGTTGCGCCACTCTCTTGCGCACGCTTTTTGACATACAAGGTGACACAAAATCAGCGTGTTGCGCCACTCTCTTGCGCACGCTTTTGACATTGACACAAAATCAGCGTGTTGCGCTCTTGCGCACGCTTTTTGACATACAAGGTGACACAAAATCAGCGTGTTGCGCCACTGCGCACGCTTTTGACATACAAGGTGACACAAAATCAGCGTGTTGCGCCACTCTCTGCGCACGCTTTTTGACATACAGGTGACACAAAATCAGCGTGTTGCGCCACTCTCTTGCGCACGCTTTTTGACATACAAGGTGACACAAAATCAGCGTGTTGCGCCACTCTCTTGCGCACGCTTTTTGACATACAGGGTGACACAAAATCACTGCCCCATTTTTTGGAAAACTTTATTTCCAATTTTAAGTAAGATTTGTGGTCGCATTTCGTTTTTATCGTTGTTTTTAGTGAAAAGTGGCTGAATTGTTTATTGAATCTTTTGTTTTTCTTCTAGGCAGCTCCCAGCTAGCTGAACCACGGTCATCGATTTCTCTGGGAAAATCGATGGAGCAAAGAGGCACCTACGCAAATTTTTCAAAAATGGTGCGGTAATTTTGTGCCACCCTGTACTTTCGAGAATTCCTAAAATATTTTTATAGCAGATTAAAGATGTTTTCATACCAAGGTGTTTGCTAGATTCTAGCAAACATTTTGACTCAAAATTTTTGAGTATAAGATGTCTGCAACCGAAAATAAAAATCTTTTCTGTAGAACCCTATGAAAGTTTGTTGCGCGAATCGTGTTGCGCAGGAGTCTGATTAGAGCCATAAAAAACTCTCAAAATTACAGATTACCGTATATCTTCTAATAAGGACCCATGGGGCCTTATTTTTCAACACCTCTCAGAAGGTGGGGCCTTATTAGAAGATATGTCTTTTAACATCTTTTGCTGATTTAGGCAGGAGTATGCATCAGTATGAGTAAAATATCTAAGATAGGTTTTTAGTTGACCGCAGTGCCCGTCTACGTCATTTTTATTGCTTGGAAAGGACGCCCCAAGGTGATCGATAGATTTACAGGTAGAACAGCTCACCAAAATACTTTCTATTTTCAAAAAATCTCTTACTAATTTTTACATTTATAGCTTCGCTAACAGTTTTATGCCAAAAATTGTTCCTGGTGGTAAACGATGAAGAAAAACAAGCCTGAGTCTTCTCATCAACGTCCTTTTTTACATTAGTTGTTGTTGTTGTTTTAATTTGTTTGAGATTTATAGGAGTATATATTGTTTTCATAATTCTATTATCACTACATTCCTACTTCTATGGATATTTTTCGAGTCAAAGCTGATTTGTTGCCAACTTATAATAACATGTTTCTTGTTTGTATTTATGGTACGCTCAATTTTATTGTGTGGATAGTAAATAAAAATTTCGGTTCTTATTGGTTATCCAGGGCTCACTTTTAACATGTTTTAAAATTTTCCAAAATCATATTCCAAAAGGACTCAAACATATTTCCCGAACTACAGAAGAGTAATAAAAACAAGTTTAAGTTCGTCCTAACATACGCTGTTCTGGGTGGCGCTAAATTCATTAAATTCACCCTGCAAATTTTTGAGGTTACAGAATAACAGTCATAAGTCATACTAATAAGCCTAAGGCTGGGTAGGAAAATCACCTGGTACCTCCCCTGTATGGGTATGCTCCAGAAACCGAAATTTTGGATTTAGCTGCAAGTAATTAAAATTCATTGTCACTTATCCAGAATCGTGTCCTGAATTCGCTTTTATAACGCTAAGCTTGCACGAACCCCAGTTCTGAACAGGATTGTTTAAGCCCCGGCGGAACGCTGGCGCTTAGCTCGGAGCTCTGCCGGTTTTAAGATGAGCGCCGGCGAAAATTTAAGCGCTGGCGCTGCGCCGTCACCAGGCTAATCGCCAGCGCCACTCATTGCGCCGGCGCTTAGATAATCCTGCTTGTGAAGTAGTTTCATACCCTATAGTGCATCCAGATGGTGCTCACTAAAGTTAACTCGGAATCGATATTTGGACCGGAACCGGAATTGGAATTTGATTTCTGTGAAAACCGGAATTTCACTTTTGCTAAAACTAGAATCGGAATTTGAGTTTTGTAAAACCAGAACCGGAATCGAAACCGCAATATCACTTTTTCGCAATCAAAACCGGAGCCGCAAAAAAAATTGTGGTAGTAACAAAAGAAACCTATAGATTTAACTGATTATTTAAGTAACAGTGTAAGCCAGAACAATTTTCTTAAAGCAATTAAAGCTACTAGGGTAGATCGCGTTCGTTTAATTTGGCCTAAGTCGTTTACCGTTTAAGACCCGTTTATCAGACCCGTTTATCGTTTACGTTTAATGAAAATCACCCGTTTAATCCGTTTAATTGAATTGATCCCTCATTCAAGGAAATTACTCAGTCAAATCAACCACTTTAAAGCATTTTATTGATGACAATCGACCAACAACACATGTATCGTAAACAAACAATATTATTCCTCGCCAGATTCTTCGCTCTCCGATCCTTTTTCTTTCCCGACTTCTTCATCATCGAGCTCGGTTGACGGTGCGAGCTTCAGCTTCTTTAGATTCGCTTTGATGAGAATGAGCATCTCCGCCATGCGACCACTGAGTCTGGAATAGATCTTTAACAATTAGCAAAGCAATAAATAGCTCTCAATTATTCATACCTATTCCTAAGTGTGTTGGCATACAAAAGACCCGCGATTGAAAACGTTCGCTCACTGCTTACCGAAGTTCCTGGTACGGAGAGTAGTATTCTTGCACCGTTGGCAATCAACTATTTTATCAACAATTTTTCTGTATAACCTTTTGTGGATGTTTCTAAAATTTGATACATTAATTTCCAATGGTTTAGTTAATATATCACTAGATCAACACAATCCCTAACTTAGGTCCTAATGCCCAATTAAAAACATAGGTATCAACCCCACAAATTTATCCTGTGTCATTAATCGTCCTAATCTTTCCGGTCAGGCAGACTAAAAATTCTATTTTTTACATCTAACAAAATCTATTGTTTATATTACTCAATACTACTGAATTTATTTTTCATTGAATTTGAGGATTGAGGTGAAATGCAATCTTGGCCTAACCTAAAAACCCTATCACTAATAGTTTGTGCAGTGAGTCGTCATTAAAGGTATTACCATATTAAGTTTTTTTACTTTAGTTTTCCAAAATTGTCAGCGTGGCAAAATCTGATGTACTCGAGGATTCAGCAAGTAGCGAATTTTCTAATTAGTTTAGATAAGTTATTCAAAAGTCAAAATTTATTTCGCAGATCTCACATGTTCCAATCCTAATGAAATTGTCTATAGTTGCGGTGCATGCGATGGTGAAGTTTTTTTAGGACACTTTGATAAGTCAAGGCAGTTTTTTGCTTTTTAGCCACATGTACATCTCCTTCCAGAGCCTGCTCTTTATTATGCAAAGACCAACCTGAGTGTGGTTGTGATAAGGGTTATTTTATCATTTTCGACAATTAAAGGCGATATACGGCAGTAGCGTCCAATTTTCTCAGTATATAACGTCAAATATACAATTTTTGCTTGATTAAAATCTATGGCCGTTTGAAAGTGGCAGAAATCTTGTCACACCCTATACAGGATGCGTCAAAATTACGCGGTAAATCTTAAAAAATTCGACTTGCCCGGTTGATTTTCGAATATTTTTTGTAATCTTTAGACTTAACTTTACAATTTTCATGACTGCTGTAAAGAATCTAAGTAGCCCAAAAGGGGCTTAATAGCCAATTTTTGACACACCCTGTACATGCAAAATGATCAATTTTTTGATTTAATTTGCTTTTATTTAAGAGAAAGCTTATGTAAAAAATAGCTCCTTGCCACGGCCTTTCAAAACAGCCAAGAATAGGCAGTAGGTGGATAGTAGGTAAAGTGTTGAATTTTGCTGAGCCAACGCCCAAAAAAGCCTGTTTTCCTTGGGATCTGGCGAGTTCGACCCCACCTCTGGACACTTCCGATTTTTCAATTTTTTATTATTACCCTATTCGGCATGAAATCAAAAAGTAGACTCAGATCAAAAATATCAGATTTTAAACTTCTCCTTTACAAATTCGAGTACACACCAGTTGAAAGTCCAGACCTCACGTCAAATATAAAAAAAAAGTAGTAAAATAATTTTCTCGCATAAAAAATTGCTTTTTGAGACGTTTTATGTGGAAAATGAAAGCTAAGAGTCTCTACTTTCAGAAAAATTAGATGGATTTTCTAAAAGTTAGAATTTCGTAAATCAGAAACCATTTCAAGTCAGGAATTCATTTTTCAAGTCAAATTTAGAGAGTTTTTTAATTCCCGCAAAATTTTTCAAAAGTCACCTACTGCCGATTTTAACTACTTTGAAAGGCCATGTTGCAGTAAGAATAAAAACATCCGCTGATAAATCCGTAGTTGGTGTGTTTAGATACCGTATTTCCTCTAATAGCTCCCCAGGGGAGTTATTTTTTGGATGCCGGAAAATCGGAAAAATTTGAGGTCAATCAAAAGATTTTTGGGTGAAAATTTAAAATCGAAAAAGCGTAATCGATAGAGCTTGTGGGAGTTAAGAAAACGCAATTAATAGCTTTGCAAAAAATTGACTCTAGGCTGAGATATAGGTCCTCAAAGTTGAGGGGGAGTTATTAGAGCAGGGGAAGCTATTAGAGGTAACACGGTATATCCAAATATGATTTATTCATAATTAACCCACAAATTTTTTAAATGAAACTGTAATTGTCAGTTTTGTAAAATGTTTGTTGAGTAATTGTTTACTCTGTCACTTTCAACGTATTTGCTAGGCTTTTGATAGCTTATAATTAGTATTCAGTGACTGAATCAAACACAAAATGCAGAAAATATGGAAGCCTAAAATTAAAAAAACGTTATATATTATTTATATTTTAGGACATGTTCGAAACAAACAAGCTATCTGCATCCCTTTAGGTTTTTCTTTTTATCGATACTTATCCAACTAAAAATTCAGAGGATTGCAATTTGCCAAAGTTAGACTGTAAGGATATATACTGCGAGTCAGGTTGGGTGTGTAAAGAAGGGGATTGTGTGATTGGCTCAGCAGATAATAGCTCTTGTGCTTCTATCACATGCGCTGCTAATTCCACTTGTTTGGACGGCTCTTGTGTCTCAGGTTATATTTATAATTCATCTTTTTAATTTTTTCGCAGTTAGTACTAAGTATATTTCTTAATAGCTTAAAAAAGCCGTAAAGTAACGGGTGTTACATAAGTTCTGCATCGATTTTCAAAGCCTTATATTTCAATATTTTATCATTTTCATTATCATAACAAAAATGTTATGATATAATTCTGTAGCCCTGTTCTTCCACTTTCAAATGTTATAGCAAGCTTATTTAAAATATTTTACAATAGTATTTATTTAGCCTAAAACATATGTGAGGTCGTTTTGATATATTGACAAACATTTTCATCTATTTAAGTGATCAAAAGTTTCACTCAAGGTTGATTACCTGAACAACAATTTGTTGCTATCGTGTAGAACGTTTCAAGGGCCACAAGATCTATTTTACAGAACAATTTTTCAAAATCTGAATGTTGAGATATGCCCTTTTGCAAAAAATAATTTTTTGAAAATAGACAGAAAATCGATTTTTTCAAAAAGCCATATCTCAGGACTCAGATTTTTAAAACTTATTCTGTAAAATAAGTCTTGTAGCTCTTGAACTGCGCTACAATAAAACACTAAAATGTGTCTAAAGCGCTAAGTCCTGAATTAAACTTTTGATCACTTAAATAGATGAAAATGCTTGTCAATATATCAAAATGACCTCATAAATATTTCAAAGGGAGGGTACATCTACTGGTCCTGCATGGAAATCGTGTAAATTCAAAATTTAAATACATTTGAAGGTTGCTGGTTCAAATCCCTTTAGGTGCACATTTTATTTTTCTCACATTTTTACGAGTTTGATACCAAAATGGTCATCAGACACTTAACAAGCCAACAAAAACATTAGCGCAGGGTTGAAAAACTAATTGAGCTAAATTACAGCCAAAACATAGGTAAGGGATTTTAAACCTGTTTTTCGTCCTAAAATCCGTGATTTTTGTTTTTTTCACTGTTTTTATAGCTTTTACTAGGATGCGTTGCTGCCTATTCTCGAATTGAGTGCGGTTTGCGAGAAGTTTAGCAAGTGAACAACCCAGGAATTTACCCCAAACAAAAGCTGGAGATGTTGCTGCTCACACAAGTGACGTTTTTGCAAACACACCTTTCTTTTGCTGGGTCAACGTTGTCCAGCTACCCAGTTTCTAAAGTGATTATGATATAAAAGTATTTCTTACACGTTTCTTCTAGTTTTGAGTCTAGGAAAATCAAATCATCCTTCGAGAAATCGACAGAATAAAAAACAATATAAGTTTTAATTTAATTTTATTTTGATGGTGACTTGCCTTAAATGCAGTTACTGACTGCAAATCCATCCTAGAAATGATTCCAATTAATTTATTGATAATTTTTAGTCTTAGCACATGTTTGGTTCAACTCAGTAACTGAAAAAAATAAAATGTGTAGCCAAATTTTCAAATGTGTTTAAATTTTGAATTTAAACGATTTCCATGCAGATACGGACAGAAGATGTACCCTTCCTTTAAGCCTAATAAATACTATTGTAAAATATTTTAAATAAGCTTGCTATACCATTTGAAAGTGGAAGAACAGGGCTACAATATTATATCAGAACATTTCCGTTATGATATGAGGCTTTGGTAATCGATGCAGAACTTATGTTACACCCGTTATTACTTGTATATTTAATATAATAGTTAATAGTTAACTGTCTCAGTTCCTTGACGAAATCATAAAATGAGTATTTCCGCAATCATTCAAATTTTGCAAATTGTTATGCACACCAAGCTGTATGGTTTTCCAATGTCAATGTTTCAGCTATCTCTACTCTTTCCAATTGTCCTATGTATGCTGTTGCTTCAGCGCCAGAACGGTGTGCATATAAAGAAGAAACCAATGAACATGGCTGTAACATCCCTGTACTAAACTGCGATTGTAAAACATGAAAACACTATTTTTGTACTATAAGCCTTTTTCAGTTCTAAATTGCACCAACAATGAAGAACCTAAAATTTGTGGAGCTTGTGACGTGCTTTGTGGCAGTCAATCTTGCACACCGAGCAAAACATGTAAAGAACCCGAATGTGGATGTAAATTTGGCTTCTTGCGGGATCCAAACGCTGGTTCTAAATGTGTTTCGGAAGCTAACTGCTCAAGTTCAACTAATTAGCTATTGGACCCGAATAGATATGAAAAGTTTGAATTGATGCAAGAACGCCCCTTCTCATTTGTGATGTTTTGCTTGTTCTAAGAAAATAAAAAGTGAAAATTGCTCAAGTTTTGCTTCCTCTACAACTAGCTCTTAAAAATTATGCTTTTGGTGCACAAGATTGCTATAGATGAATCCCTACGGTATGAACCCTTTTTCGATATTAATTACACTGTTAATGTATGTAAGATTTTAGTGGGCCAACAACTCAGTGTTCACAAAACTAAAGGTCAAATTCAAGGTTAAACGTGAGTTCAGTAAACTCAAGGTCGTTTTTTTTTCTCAATGTTTTGTGTAAAAAATGGGTCTGAATTTCTTTCCTTATCCCCTAAAATCAAGATTTTGCGCTAAACTCAAGTAACTCACTTTTCAGAATATGGATATAACTTTTTTGAGATAAGATACAGCCATTTTAATTTTGCCCTGAGTTTAGCAGGGTAAAAGTCAATGTAAACTCGATGTGATTTTTAGCCTTAAAATGTCTATATTTCATTAACAAAATGATATCGAAATTCTGAAGATTAAGTTTTGTGCATCGCAAAATCGTTACATTGAAAGGTAGGGAAAAAAATCAGATCCGTTTTTCTTACACAAATTGAGAAAAACGACTTTGAGTTTACTGAACTCAAGTTTCACCTTGAGTTTGACCTTGAGTTTCAAAAACGCTGCACCACCTTCAATAAATCTTTTGCTTCTGTCAGTCGGAAATAACAATTTTACTTTACTAGTTTCAGCTTTGGCGAAAAAAAATTCCGGCGTCTAAGGGGCCTCCCCTTTGAAAAATAACTCATTCCTTTCTAATTACTCACCCGATTACACGAAGGTTGAAAAATGACTCATCCGAGTAAACTATTAGAACAAATACGGTGTAAAAGATCAGAAAAGTTGCGAAAAAACTTTATTCTCAGCGAAAACACAAAATTTCTGACAGCCATTTTTTTCGACCCCCATTTTTTTCTTTTCCTTTTTCTCTATACTTAATGGCTCGTTACAGTTGTAGAAAATTTTACATCCTGAAAAATTGGAAAAACTTGAATTCTGGTCATTTTTCAAAAAATCTATTTTTTTCCAGAAAGCCATATTTTTAACACTCAGATTTACAGAAAAAATTCTGTAACGTGTGTTTTGTAACTGTTGAGCTGCACCACAACAATTGATGAGACATTTTCGTGACGCTTAAAATTCAATTGAACTTTTGATCACGTGAGGAAAACGCTTGTCAGCTTATCAAAATGACCTGACAGGTGTTTGGAGTCAGATGGTGACTTATTTCAAATAATTAAGCTAAATTGAATATGCCATGGAGCCGAGGCTTTGAAAATCCACCTTTTTCGACACCAGTTATATTTAGAAATTTCCTGGCCTTTTCCAGTTACACATCTTTTTATATTGGGTTGAGGAATAACTATTGTCACATTATTAACCCATTTTTGGCCGAATTTTTCAAAAATTTCGGAATTTTTGGAAAAAATTTTTTTTGCTCAAAAACAGTATTCTAGGCTTATTTTCACGTAAAAACACGAATAAACGGCAATTTATTCTTCAGCACTACATCGACAACACAATAACAACGCAATGCAACCTTTTATTCATTCACGTGGAAAGCTTTGAAACATTTCACACACAGACCAACCGCACATTTCTCGCATATGTTCCGCGCTCGCCCATCGCACAGAGCACATCTTGGCCTCGACTCCGTATCCACCATCCAATGATTTAGGCCGTCGTAGCGCACCGAGTCTGTCACACGCTTGGATCTCTTCACAATCGGCTCAGTTGATTTGCGTCCTGACGGGAAGGCGCCACAGCGTTGGACCGCAAATAAGAAGTCGTTACGTTCCTCCGAAAGCCAAGATAGTCCATTTTCCCTCCGTCCAGCTTGCGATGCAGTTGCCAAGCATTGTGAACAGCCGTGTCAATGGCAAAGGCGAAGCACGAGAACCACCACTTCTTCGACTTGATGCTGATGCGGTAGTTGTTTACGTTCTGGTCCATTCTGTCCCTCCTCCCATGTAGGTATTGTAGGCAGCAATCGTGTTCGGCTGAGGAATGGCGATTTTCTTCTTTGCTTCTCCTGACCAACGGCTTGCTTGTCGAATCGGCTCCATGTGGTCCACAGTGGTAAGCATAGTAACCGGGCGGTTGTCATTCCATGAGAGGACAAGAACTCCTAAAAATTATTCTAAGGATCTCGTTAGAGCTACTGGACCAACAACGCACCTGTTGACGAATCTAGCTTGTACTCGTAATAACCTCTCGGCTTCTTATCGATCTTCGTCAGAGGACATTTCTCAGTTCTGTTTAGGTTGACAGTTCCGGTGTAGCCAAATCCACAACGCTTGAGCTCGTAGGCCAGCTTGACTGAAGAAAAGAACCGGTCGCCATAGATGTTGAAGTGATTGTCATTCGGCAGCACACTGATCAGCTTCTTCACCACTGAGCCGCCAACGCCGAGGGTCTTGTCACGTTCATCGCCCTTTCCTGGTATGGATTGAAGGAAATCAGGTAACCGAGTCTAGTGCAGAGTGCCCAATACTTGAAGCCGAACCTAATAAGACGTAATGTCAGAACCTAATAAAACCAGATTACTGAAAAAGCCAACCTGATTGGTTTCCCGGATAAACTGTTTTGCTGAATGTCGACCAAAGTAAGGGCAGATTGATTCGTCCACACACAAATTCTCCTCAAGCGGGGCGTAGCGTCGGTAACGTTCATTGAGCATATTGAATAGAGGTCGGACCTTGGCAAATTTGTCTCCTAAAATTCTATTTTGAATTCTAAAAATTCTATTATTTTTGAAATTATCCACCTTCAGCTAGTTGTTCATTGTCGGCCAGATGTAAAACTCGCTTGATCGCTTCGAATCGCTTGAGTCGCATTGCCGAAGAGACGAGCGGATTGAAAGATTCAGAGCCCACTTCCCAGAACATACGCCATCTCGGAACGTCTATGTATCCACTTAGCAGCAAGATCCCAACGAATGCTTTGAGTTCACCAATTGAGAGATTGAAGTTTGAGTTGCCGGCATAAGCAGTCGATTCAACCAGCAAGTGATTGTAGACGTGTTCATCGAAGAAGAGCTCAAATATGCCAACGGGATTGTAGCCGAACAAGTTCTCCTCGGTTGGTTGGACGAATGCAGGGAATTCATGTAGCTCGATCTCCTCAGGTTGATCCCAACTCCTCTCTTTCGGATAGTTCGCCAACGGTTGGTCTAAATTTATGATACCTGCATACTAAATGAGGCAGCATACTAAATAACAAAAAATTACCAGGAATTCCAGGCTCGTCTGGTAGCTCCGGTTCCTCAGCTCCCATTTGCTCTTCATCAGATTCCATCGCATCTTCTGGCGGAACAAGAACAAGATCCGCGTCCAACATCTCCTCATCATCTTCATCAAGCGATAGACGGTCCATGTATATTCTCAGCAGGGCAAGATGCGGCTCATTCTCGGCAATGTTTTCATTCAGCTCCACATCTTCGCTTGATCCTTCGTCCATTTTCACATCCATGTTTAGCATAAAACAATAACAAATTTTAGCATTTGATGCGAAAATAAGCCAAGAAAAGTGTCTTGAAGCAAAAAATTTTTAATTTTTTAATTTGAAAAAAATCCAAAGGGGGGACCAAGGCAATTTTTGGTACCAAATTGGTACCGATGCGCATCAATGGGTTAAAAATGGTTTTTATAACATGTTGTAATCATTTTTCAATACGTCATACAATTTTCGATAATCCTTTTCCTGGGCTTTGTTTGCCAACGAGTTACCATTTGTTCATTAGTAATAAAAATAAAGAGTACAAGTGATTAAAACTTTTAATTTTAACACTGTAACTGGTCAAACGTTAAATTTAGAATTTAGCACTTTAACACCATCTTTCAGTGTGTTGTAGCGCAACTCAAGAGCTACAAGACCTATTTTACAGAATAATTTTTAAAAATCTGAGAGTTGAGATATGCCTTTTTGGAAAAAATCAATTTCTTGGAAAAATCACCAAAATCCAACTTTTTCCGACATTTCAAAGGGTATATAAGAGCGTAGAGTTCAGAAACCTCATCAGAATTGACATGTGATGCTTAAAGTTGTAAGTTTAGCTAAAAAGCTTAGTTTGCAATTCCAAAGCAAACAGTCATTTTCAAAAACGCACCATTTGTTTCAAAAGGCGAAAATTTTTATTCTTCGTCAGTCTTAACATTCTTTGTAGTTCTGCATTACTTAACCACTTGGAGGGTATCTAAACCATCAGGAGGGTATCCCAACCGCCAGGTAAGTACCCTCAACTACCCACAATTTATACTAGAAAAAGGCTAAGTGTCGTTGCACGTATAAAAGATCAATATGAAACATATAATTACTTTGAGGCGCCGATAGGCGCCTGCAGCTTCTCGTATCTTTCATTAATAATAGACAAATGATAGCTTGTCAATGCCAAGAAAAGGGCTATCAAATGGTGTATGACGTTAAAAAAAATTATTACAACATAATTTGTAAAAAATCATTTTAAAAGATACGACAATAATTATTCTTCAATCCAATACAACTCTTTCCAGTAACTTAATCCAACCTTTACTGACATTTAAAAAGGGGGGGGGACTTTATATACGCATCGCTTTAAGTCGACTGATCCGGCTAGGTGCACACTTTATTTATTTTTTACTTATTTCACTGACTTCTAGGGCCAAAAACTATGGAGGAATCGATTGGAATTATTCCCAGCACTGCTTTACTATCATCAACTGCCTGTTTCAAGCAAATGTCCATCAAAATGAAAGAAAACCAGCCGAAATGATGCGTATCTACTTTTATATTGCCTTAATCTCCATCAATTTTATTTATTTGTCAACGCGTTTAGTGACTTTCGAAAGTCAGAAATTCATGGGGAACCAGATAGAAATTTTTCCACGCCAAAATCACTTCAAAAAAATAAGGTAGCTGGCAAAGGTTTGACCAGGGAAGACATGAGTATTTTTGAGGGGTAGGATTCGGTATTATTTTGGAACTAACGTTTTTTTGCAATGACGCCAGGAAGCAGGGCTATATTTTGAGTATAAGGTTGTAAATTATCGTGTAAATAAAAATTGCAAAAAAACGTAATTTTCAAGTATAAATATTGAAGAGTTCTGGGACAGCCCTGGGTAGGATGCCAAGGAATTGGGCATTGCAGAATGTTTTTCAGATTTAAATCGTGACTTGAGTTTGTTTTTTCTCTGTATAATAGCTCAAATTAAAGCCCAGAATCTTGGCTACATTTTAGTATATGAAACGTGTGAGTTGTGGAAAAAGTGAGAAAATTTCAATGAAATCAGTCGAAGAAAAACCCCAAAACGATCGATTTTCGGAAATGTGGCTTCTTTCAGCCTGGATACACGCTTCAGTAGGTGTGAAAGCCTGCGCTGATGATTTTATTGGATAGCCAAGAATGTGAGAATCATTTTGACACCAAACTTGTAAATAAAAGGGGATGAAAAATATGGTGTGCACCCAGTGGTAGTCAAACCTCTGACTTGGGCGATGCGTATATAAAGTTTCCCCCTTTCAGTTATTAAAAAAATAAGACTTTTGTCAAGTTACCGAAAGTTACCGTTGCAAAAAATTCACCGCAATAGAAGGATTCAGCATTAAACTGATCACTAGAATGTGATGGTCTCACCGTTTGGTCTTGCCGTGTTAACATAACAGTTTATAAATTTTTCAACATCTCATTAAATATATATATTATATTGTACATATTTCCTGCTATTTTAGAATTTTTTTTGAACCTTTTTGACCTCAATAAAAAGTGTTTACATAGTGTTTACAAAAGCCAACTTAAAAATATCCACAAATACACGTCACAAAATAAATAAACAATCTGGCAGATAAGCCAATAAACCTCAAATGCAGCTCTCTTCTGGGTAAACTAACAATACAACCGCCCCCCCCCCCAAGGCAATAACAAAATGCTGGGGTGTTAATAAAGAGTGCGTGCTGCTGTCAACTTCTGATTATTTTGTGTGTGCGACATGCTACTGCTGTTCATCGGCACGAAAAACAATAGCTAAAAAGAGAGAAAAAGAATATCAGCCTCTGAAATAGGCACTCTCTCCTTCTGCTTGTCTGCTGCCAGCCACCAGTCGTCAAAGTATGCATATGCAGCTGCCAACCGGCCGCCAATTTCTGCTTCCTGCTTGGTTGCTGTTGCGTCGCCAAGCCACTAGTGTATGTTTCTCTATTTCTCCTGGTTGACTAGCCTCTTTTCACGGGGAGCACCATCCATCAATAAACGAAGCTTTAGCTAGCTAGAGACACAACATGCTGGACTGGATGCAGCAAAACCTTTATCATCTTCTTTTTTCCACCACCCCCACCGTAAGATTAATGATTGTTGTTTAGTTATTGTTTTATTATCACCAAGCCGGCTGTCAGCAATGATAATACTTAGTCATACGTGAAATTCTTATTCGCGGCATCTTATTACTATCAGTTCTATTTTGAGTTTTCTATTGGCTTTCCATTACCAATACCACATTTCTCATTCATGGTGTTAACATCTTCTTGACAAATCAGCTATTTTTTGTAAAGTAATCACATAAAAATAAGTCGGCAAATATAAACCATAGTTTAGATCAAAGTTTTAGTTTTTTATTGCTCAAATATCATATCTTGCCCGAAACGATGCGCTCAACATTTTTTAAGGACCGAAATTGTTTCCATAGTTTTTCATGTACGAAGAGATCTCTTGCGCTTCGATCGCTGATTGCAATAACCATTGTTTTTTCCACAGGCTCACTTCACTCACTAATAAGTGCTTTAAAAAACGCTCCACGTTCCTTTCGTTTATGCAAAAACTTAGAAACATATGTTTGATTTTACTTAAAAGTACTTTTTAAAAATTCATGAATCTAACTTTCTTTTCGTAGACATTTTATATAATTTTGCTTTTTATGATTTCACATTTCCTTTTCAATTTCAGCTTTTTTGGTATTTGTGAATGTTTGATTGTTATTTTTGAAAAGGTCGTTATGCTGATTTATTTCAAAGTTTAAATAATCAAAGTTCAGATAGCGGAATGTTTTTTATTTATATATTTATGTACGAGAATATCATTAATTCTCGATTGAACTTTGTATGTATTCAATCACTAGAAGGGCCCCCTAAATTAAAAAAAACTCGTTTGCGGCATTGTGTTTTTGATCTACTTTTCGAAGTGTGCTCCCAGGCAAGTTACCACTTATTTTGTAGCTCATCTCACTGGCTACAAATTGAGAGGTAAGTTGCCTAAGAACAATATTAAAAAATTGGGTCAAAAACTCAATGCCAATAACATGATTTTAAATCAAACGGAGCCGTTTTATTAGAATTCTTTAAAGGGGCATGCTCGTAGCCGAAGGGAATATTTTAAAAGGCGGGTACAAGTGAAATTCGAACGAGAATTAAACTGAAACAATTTAGTAAAAGTCGAGGAAAAAGAATGCTTTCACTCGGAATCCAACCGAAGACCTAATCTCACAGTGCGCCTCCGCTTTATCACTGAACCACCGACACTGTCAGATGGTGGAAGTGTTTCCGTTACTTGTAGCCGGAAGAGCAGTCAACAAGTTTGTGTTTTAAAATAATTCTTTTTCGAATTGACCTGGTACCCGCCTTTCAAAAGATTCCCATCAGCGACAAGCATGCCCCTTTAAAAAATGTTTAAAATATTTAAAAAATTATATTTAAAAAATGGTATTTAATTCGTTGTGTCAAAAAGGTCGCCAACTCGTTAAAATAAGACAAGAAGGAAAAACTGTGTGGCCGAATTTCGGTGATGAGGAAGACAGTGAGACTGTGGTAGTCGGCGAATTGTTGAGTTAATACCTTTTTTCCATTTCACCGATGCTGAGAAGTAGAAGGATAGGTCCTATTCTAGGACATGGGGCATCGAAAATTTCGTCGATAAAGAAGTGTGATTGGGTTGTGTCGAAAAATTAAAAGTATGTGTGTATCCGACGGTCGTAAGTTGTGTGTGTAAAGAGTGTTTCACATTATTTCCACTAAATCAAAAAAAGTGGCTTATGTTGTGGTCGCATTCATAAAAGCTTTTAATTTGCCATCAAATATCTATAAATAACATCTCCACAATTATAGACACAAATAAGCAATCATTTTTGAATGAAAAATGCCTTAAAGACATCATTTTTTTCAAATATAAGCATCTCTAATTCCAAAAATTGGTATGTTGGTCTCTCGGGAGACTTATGTTAGTTTCCTAGAAATTTCCTTTTTTTCTTCAGCTAGAACAAAGCCATTTAGATGCTGGAAAAAGCTTTTCTCTCCCAGATGCACCATAATTTCATTTATTTTGTGGAGTGAAGGAAAAGCAAGCTGGCGAGAAAAGCAGAAAACTGCTGCCCACTTTTAATAATAATATGTCGACCTTTGTTTATTTGGTGTGGAATTCAAACGTGACTGACAATTCAGACACTAATCTGTTAGTCTTTTCGACTTTCGAAAGTTCAAATAACCATTTGTTCGCTTACAATTCACTCTTTTTGGTCTGTTCGGTGCTACTTTTTTTGGTATCCTTAGTTTTAGTTGAGGCGGAGTCATTTGAAGCTTCTGTTTTTCCAGTTTTAGAATCCGTCTTTTCCTTTTTGGTGGTGGTAATTATCCATATTACCACGCAGTTCGTATTGCTTGTGTACCGAACAACTGAGTAACACTGCTTGAATAGCACCACTTAAGTATCCTAACTACCTGACTATCACTTCATTTTTCTGGTCGCAGCGATGTGACAGTTGAGTTAAGTGAAATTAGGGTACCCCACAGGATTTCGCAAAATTATGCGCGCATTTTTTCAAATGAATATTTTGTGACATTGTGTTTTTTATTTAAATTTCTTAAATATTTTTTTTTAAGTTGACCACTCATTTACCACTACATTTTTCAAGCTTCTGTTTTACAGCACCTTATCAGGAGCAAAAGCACACTTTTGACTACTTTTATTGTTTGTTTTGCCTTAATTGGGTTTTACGCTTGACGAAAAATTGTATATTGCTTTTCTGAAATTTCGCCAACAATTTTTTTCAAGAGAGAGTGAGTTTGTGCTTTTAATTTTTTATAAAATGTGTGATTTTTTAGTTTCTTTTGGATAAAAATAATAATAACAATGAAGACAATTGTGGCTTTCAGTATTCATGACTGATTTTATTGTCTTTTTTTCGTATGAACTTGTTTTCAAGTATAGGTCACTATTTGCGATAAAATACCCCTAGCAAAGTCACAGCCGATTTTTTTAAATGCACCAGTTTTTCTAATACATCATGGAAATAAGTTGACTATCTACAGTTATTTTGCAGATACAGTTATTTACAGTTATTGTTCAGAGTTAATTATTTAACTGTTGAGTTGTAAATTTAAACATTTCCACTTCTATAATGTCAAAAACATGATTTTGGCTTATTCAATCATGTGTTTTTGGCTGATGGTTAGGCTGGATAACCAAAACATAGTAGTTTTTCGAACACAGTTTTATTAAAATGAACTTCTAATATCCTTTAGACATGCCCTTTTTATTAAAAAATTACACAAGTTTATTCTTAAACGTTTTTTTATATAATATTTTGCAACAAACCCTTTTTCTAGCCTTTTGTTTCGTCCCTTTTACGAAAACGTTAGCTAATCACAACTCATTAGCAGCTAAAAACAAGTTGACAACAAATTAACGAAACGAAACATTTTACTTGCAAAAATCATAAGCAACTAAAACAAAGGAAAGTTGTCAAAAGTCTCCGGAAAATAGTGAAATTTTAAAAGAAAAAAAAAAAGATATTTTTCCCATACGCAATCATTTCGATTGCTTTTTGAGCCAAATCATCTTCTTTTAACACTTTTTCGTTGCTGAGAATCACACACAAAAGACAGAGAGAACAAGCAAAGTGGCTGGCCAGTGCTTTGATTTTTTGTGAAATCCCCTCGTTTATAACCAACTTTCGCTCTGTTTGTTCAATGACTTTCCTTGCAGCCAGCCATCCCCAAATTTTAGTGTTCTCAGTCAGCAAGGTTCTGTGAAATGTATTTTGAAGATTGTAGACGCAATTTTACAGTCCATTTACTTCCTTTGATTGCTTTTATTGAGGAACTTTTTATGAGGTCAATTACTCTTACGCTCATTATTATTTCGTAACTTTTTTTCAGACTTGCCATTTTTATCCTATCCCGTCCTTCAACCAAGACATATTCTCTAAAGTGCCAAAATATTTCTTTTTGAAGACAAATGGCTTCCACCAAAGAGGGTGAGCCATCCTGTTCTGATGCTACCGATCAAATAGAAGAAACAAAAAGTGCAAAAGGTGAATTTTTGTAGCTGTTTTAGGTTTAAGTTACACAGAAGCTATGTAAACTTACCAAGGTCACTTCAATGATTTTCATTTAAAAAATTGGCAGTCTATTAGAAAGAGGGGGAGAAATTGATATGGACAGTTCAGTTTTGGTCGTTTGTTGTTGATTTTCAATACATTTTGACCCTATATAATTTGGATCAATTTTTTTTGCAAAAAGCTTGCTTCCTTTTATTAAACCCCCCAAAAATCAACTTTTAGTGGCTTAAAGTGACTCTGGGGTGGGATTCTGATCGATCTGAAATATTTTTAGACTATGAAAATTAAATTCTCGCAAAACTTGGACAACATAAACACCTATGGCCCTTTTTGACCAAAAACGACTGAATGTCTTTTTTTAAGTTTGAAATCGGCATCCTTGGCTTAATGTGATTTAAAAACATAGACGGCCGGCAGATAAAAATTGGCAAGGTGATAAGTAGTATATCGTCAATAAAACTCCTTTTAAACGTCAATACCACTGATAACTAATCCAGAATACAAGTTGGTCGAAGACACTTGGTTTTTTAAAAATTTGGGGGCGGATTTAAGACAAAAATTGGCTCGAAACAGATTCTTATCGGGGAAATGGATTTTAAAAACATATTAAAAATTGGTAAATTGGATTTAAGACAAAAATTGGCTCGAAACAGATTCGGGGATGGATTACAAATATTGTGGTTAAAGCTGATTCCATTTATTGACCAATTATTTTCGTAATTTGCTTTTGCAACAATGATAAAATATAAATTTGCTGACCATTCCATTTAATTTGTTTTTATCAGCTGAAGAAGCAAGTGCAGAAGTAAAAGCTGGTGAAGAGCCTGAGTCATCTATCATTTCGGCACCCAGTGCAGACGTACCCATTGTAATAGTGGAATCAACTCCGCCTCCCAATTCCAATGGTTCACTCCAAACTGAAAAAGAGAAGAGTGCATACCAGGAAAAGGACAAGACTGCAGATAAAGTCGATGGTATGATTTCATTTTTTTCATATTTCGTTAAAAATAAATTTTTGTAGACATCAATATGCAGAATGGAGCACTTAAACTCAGACTTGCTAATCATCATTTGTCTGATGAAGCAGAAGAAATGTCGTTTACTGGAAGTTTAGACGAGCAGAATAGTATTTTGCCAGATGGTGACTACCATAGCCAATACTCAATAAATGAGTTTCAACGTAATTTTTTCTAATATCAAATACCAACAGTAGTGGGTACTTAGCTCGCTTAAAGGGGCACGCTCGCCGCCGATGGGAATCTTTTGAAAGGCGAGTACCAGGTGAATTCAAAAAAGAATTATTTTGAAATGCAAATTTGTTGAGTAATGTCTTGTGATAAGTAATGAAAACCACTCTCACCGTTTCATGTGGCTCACTGGTACAGATGCGGCGGACTGTGAAGGTCGGTCGTCGGTTCGATTCCGAGTGGAAGCATTGTTTTTCCTCGAATTTTTCTTAAAAGTGACATTATAATACTCGTTTGAATTACACTGGTACCCGCCTTTCCAAATATTCCCATCGGCGGCGAGCATGCCCCTTTAAGTGGCTAACCCTCATCACAAAATCTATACATCACAAAATCTTTCCGCGAGAATTCAGATTTTAATATTAAAGAAGCATTAAAAAACATAACACTTGATTTACATACTTAAAAATTAAAAAAAATTGAATTAGGTAAAAAAGACATTTTTGTCATTTTTCAAGTTAAATTACAATTCATCCAGTGCTTATTGCCATTTTAGAGTGTAAAAAAAATTTGATTTAAAAATTTAAAAATCAAAATAAAAATCAATTCTGATTAATCAGAATTTTAAAAGTTAAAAAATGTTGGGCCATTATAACACATTACTGATTTTTTATTTCAATATTTTCACAACTTCAAAACACATTCTTATATTAAGACGACGGAATTCGCCATGAAACTATGGTTGACCATTTACCAGTGCCTCCTGATGGCGGGTAGGATGCTAGAAAATAGACAACACTTTTACATTAAAATATGTTTTGTAAGTTTAGATATGGCTGGGTGGTAGTTATAGCCGCATTTATATGCAATTTCTTTGGTAACTAACGCACGATCTATATTAATTCTCTTCAATTATATGCTGTTTTAGTGGATGGTGTTTCCAACTCATTCGGTCCGTTCATGGCCTTCTACCAAGATGCTTTTCAAGTACACAAACTTATAAATTCTTCACTTTTACATCAATAATCCAGCCAAACCTTGCAGACTTCCAAAGCAACTACCTCAGTCATTGGCAGTATGCTCATTGGTTCGCTACTTCTATCAGGTTTCTTACAATATTTTTTACAAATTCCTTATCTTACTTTTAATAATTAAGGACCCATAGCTGGAGGTCTGCTCAATAAATATGAGGCTAAAAAAGTAAACAGCTATAAATTCAATTTTATTTTATCATTACAAAATAATTGTGGTTAAGGTGGTCATAGGAGGAACACTATTAGCGTAAATTAACCTTGTTTTAAATTTTTTTTAATTGACTGTTTTAGGTCTACAGCATTGTGCCTGTCCACATTTTCCCCTAACATTTATGTCCACTATGTTCTCTACGGTAAATTTTGAAATGAGTGAGTTCTATTTTGATCGAGCCAATTGTAGGATTGTTTGGTGGAATTGGTCTCGGATTTATCTACTTGCCAGCCATCGTTTGTGTTAGTCAGTACTTTGAGACTAAAAGAGCTTTAGGTAAATTTATTTTTTAAAGACAATGTTCGGCTATGACAAAGTTTTTATTTACTAACTCTGTTCGTTATATTTTCTAAATTTGAGCGATGCTGAAATTTACATGATTTTTGTAATTTTTCTAATGTAAATTCTCAATTAGCACGGAAATGGCAGTACGCTCTGAAGGAAAAGAACTTGTACACAATTTCACGCTAAGCACGATAGTAAAAAATAAAAAAACATCCCTATTTAGCGTAACCAGCCAAGTTACGATTTTTACCCGTGAAACTTCAAATAAGCAGAACTCACCAACAAGATACAACATTTAAAATTCAAAAAAATTGTTCTTAAACATTGCTAGTTGACCTGGTAGCACCATTTTACTCAAGAAATTGACGACTCCAAAATAGCGCAACTCCATCTGCGGTTACTTGTTCGAAGTAATCATTTTATGGAGTAAAAACTTCTTACAATAAAAATTTTCTGGAGTAGTCATTTGGTAGTAGTGGTTGATTATGCTATTTCGCAGTAGTAGTTGACTATGTCATTTGGCAGTAATGGATGGCCGTGTCATAGGCGGTAAAGATTGACCGTGCCGTTTGCAGTAGTGGTTGATTATGTCGTTTGCATTTGTGTGTCATTTGACAGTCGTTGGACTATGCTTTCGCAGTAGTGGTTGATTACGTCATTTTGCAGTAGTGATTGACTGTGTCATTTGACAGTAGTATTTGACTATGTCGTTAGACGGTAAAGATTGACTGTGTCACTTGACAGTAGTATTTGACTATGTCTTTCGCAGTAGTGGTTGATTGTGTCATTTTGCAGTAGTGAATGATTATTTCGTACGACAGTAGTTGTTGATTATGTCGTTAAGCAGTAAAGATTGACTGTGTCATTTGACAGTAGTATTTGACTATGTCTTTCGCAGTAGTGGTTGACTGTGTCATTTTGCAGTAGTGAATGATTATTTCGTACGACAGTAGTTGTTGATTATGTCGTTAAGCAGTAAAGATTGACTGTGTCATTTGACAGTAGTATTTGACTATGTCTTTCGCAGTAGTGGTTGACTGTGTCATTTTGCAGTAGTGAATGATTATTTCGTACGACAGTAGTTGTTGATTATGTCGTTAAGCAGTAAAGATTGACTGTGTCATTTGACAGTAGTATTTGACTATGTCTTTCGCAGTAGTGGTTGATTGTGTCATTTTGCAGTAGTGAATGATTATTTCGTACGACAGTAGTTGTTGATTATGTCGTTAAGCAGTAAAGATTGACTGTGTCATTTGACAGTAGTATTTGACTATGTCTTTCGCAGTAGTGGTTGATTGTGTCATTTTGCAGTAGTGAATGATTATTTCGTACGACAGTAGTTGTTGATTATGTCGTTAAGCAGTAAAGATTGACTGTGTCATTTGACAGTAGTATTTGACTATGTCTTTCGCAGTAGTGGTTGATTGTGTCATTTTGCAGTAGTGAATGATTATTTCGTACGACAGTAGTTGTTGATTATGTCGTTAAGCAGTAAAGATTGACTGTGTCATTTGACAGTAGTATTTGACTATGTCTTTCGCAGTAGTGGTTGATTGTGTCATTTTGCAGTAGTGAATGATTATTTCGTACGACAGTAGTTGTTGATTATGTCGTTAAGCAGTAAAGATTGACTGTGTCATTTGACAGTAGTATTTGACTATGTCTTTCGCAGTAGTGGTTGATTGTGTCATTTTGCAGTAGTGAATGATTATTTCGTACGACAGTAGTTGTTGATTATGTCGTTAAGCAGTAAAGATTGACTGTGTCATTTGACAGTAGTATTTGACTATGTCTTTCGCAGTAGTGGTTGACTGTGTCATTTTGCAGTAGTGAATGATTATTTCGTACGACAGTAGTTGTTGATTATGTCGTTAAGCAGTAAAGATTGACTGTGTCATTTGACAGTAGTATTTGACTATGTCTTTCGCAGTAGTGGTTGATTGTGTCATTTTGCAGTAGTGAATGATTATTTCGTACGACAGTAGTTGTTGATTATGTCGTTAAGGCAGTAAAGATTGACTGTGTCATTTGACAGTGATTTGACTGTCTCAAAGGCAGTAAGATTGACTATGTCGTTTGGCAGTAGTGGTCGACTATGTATTAGGCAGTAAAGATTGACTATGAGGTTTGGCAGTGGTGGTTGACTGTGTCCTTTTGCAGTAGCGGTTGATAATTTCGTTTGGCAGTAATGGTTGACTGTGTAAAAGGCGGTGAAGATTGACTATGTCATATGGCAGTGATGGTTGACTGTCTCATAGGCGGTAAGATTGACTATGTCATTTGGCAGTTATGGTTGACTGTGTCATTTTGCAATAGCGTTTGATAATGTCGTTTGGCAGTGATGGTTGACTGTCTCAAAGGCGGTAAGATTGACTATGTCGTTTGGCAGTAGTGGTCGACTGTGTATTAGGCAGTAAAGATTGACTATGAGGTTTGGCAGTGGTGGTTGACTATGTCCTTTTGCAGTAGCGGTTGATAATTCCGTTTGGCAGTAATGATTGACTGTGTAAAAGGCGGTGAAGATAGACTATGTCATATGTCAGTGATGGTTGACTGCCTTATAGGCGGTAAGATTAACTATGTCATTTGGCAGTAATGATTGACTGTGTCATTTTGCAATAGCGTTTGATAATGTCGTTTGGCAGTTATAGTTGACTGTATAAAAGGCGGTAAAGATTGACTATGCCATATGGCAGTGATTTTTGACTATGTGATAGGCGGTAATGATTGACTATGCTTAACCATTCACAATTAACACGGAAACGGCTTACTGTGATGTATCGATCCAACTTTTAATTCTGCGTCAACTTATGCTTTTCGTTTTTGCAAAGATAATTAAAACATGCTCAAACAAGCCATTTAAAAAATTGTTTTTTTTTAAGATTGGATGGCTGATTCGAGTGGATAGAATTCATTATATTTTGCCATCTGAAATCTGAGATCCAGGCTATCTAATAAGTACAAGGATAACAATAGGTGTGAATGTGTAGGCAAAATATAATGAATTCTATCCACTCGAATCAGCCATCCAATCTTAAAATACAATTTTTTAAATGGCTTGTTTGAGCATGTTTTTATTATATTTTTGCAAAAACGTAAAGCATAGGTTGACGCAGAATTAAAAGTTAGGTCGATACGTACAAACATCACAGTCGGTCGTTTCCGTGTTTACTATGAATAGTTAAGTATGGTCAACTAAAATTTGTTATAGTTTTTTATTAAGTTTTTTTGTAAAATTTTCGAAAAATAGTGATTGTGTTTTGGTCAACCATTGACTTGATTTTTCAATTCTGAATCAAATTCAGCTACTGGACTGGCAGTCGCAGGATCGGGTTTTGGTATTTCAATCATGCCTTTGTTGTGTAAACATCTGCTAGAATGTAAGCAAAATTTATTATTTGTGCATAGTTCTAATCAACTTTTTAAATTCAGCCTTTGGTTGGAAAATCACACTGTATATATACGCCATGCTGCTATTAATTTGTGCATTATGTGCCTTTGTTTTTAAACCTCTCCCAGTGCCTGAAGAACAAATTAAGCTGAGTGAGGAAATGAAACAACAAGCTTTGCTAGCGGCACTTAGTCGCGCAGAAATTGGAAGTTCAGAACACTCAAGCTCCAATGGTGGTGAGGAAGACGACAGGGACGGGGCTGGCACTGCAACAGGTATCTTAAAAATTTAAAAATATTCTTTTTATTCAAAAATATTCAAAATATTTAAATAGCGAAAAAAATTTAAAATGGCTTGAATATTTATTCAAAGCTCTGTATGGGAATATTCTTAACATTTCATAAATTTTAGGTACAACAACAATTTTTTATTTTCAATCTGATACTCTTCTTGAAATTCTATGATATTTGCTGCAGAAATGGCATTTTAAGAATTAAATTTAGTTTAGTTTAGAGAAGTCACGGTCTCATGACGTTTGATTTAGACTTTTTTATATGTTTAACTATTTCAGCAAGTCCATTCAAGAGAAACACATTTCGGACCAATTCTCAGTGTACTAATCACGCAGACAAGGAGGATGGCCAACCACTGCTAAACAATGCCGAATCCATAGCTCAAAATGCCAATAACTCGGAACAGAAGAAAGAAAATGGAATTCCAATTGACGACACGCCGCAGACACCCACACCATTGCGTCCACAACTTTCGCCAATCACAGAGAATAACAGACCAATAAGCAAAAGTAGAGCTGGTTCTCAAATACATCGCAATGTGGAACCAAATAATCCTGGCAACGCTGCCAACAGAGGTTGGTTTTGCAAATAAAAAAATCAAAAGAAATTTATTGTTTTAGGTCAATTGCCTCCAAGGACAAGGAAAACCACGTTGACAAGGTAGGCTTGACTAATTTCGTTTCTAAAAGATTGTTTTATTATGTTTTATTTTAGTATGAATAGTGCGTTCACCTCGATTGCAGGTTAGCGACAAACAAATTATAGTACAGGGTGCTCCAAAAAATTCCTGGTTTTGAAACGGCCATAACTTTTTTTTTTCTTATTTCGAGCTGGATTTTTTTCTCCGCTTTTTCTTGACATTAATTTTTATTTTTTGTGTGAAAAATAGCTGGATTATTTTAAACAAGTCAGCATTTGCGTTCAAACACTTGTGCGGTCATGACCAGCATTTTATTACTTTAACTGGTCAAACGTTAAATTTAGAGATCAGTGCTTTAAAAACATATTAGCACATTGTGTAGCGTAGATCAAGCGCTACAAACCCATTTTACAGAATAATTTGTTAACAATCTGAGTGTTTAAATACGTGCCGGAATGCACCATTATAAAAATAACTTTGATGGAATTAAAAGTCCATCGCAGAATTAAAAGTTTTTTTCCATCTAAAAAAATTATTTCTGCTATCACTAGGATTTGAACCTGTGACCTCAAAATTTTAGAGGGGAAAATTAACTCGGTGAATTTACCGGAAGGGGAAAACTTAGTGTTTATAGCAGTCTGGGACACACATTGCAGCACGTCCTAACATACGCTGGCCTACCCTGTGCCTAAGGAATTGCCTAATGCTGGTCAACATCGTAAAATGACCGCACAAGTGTTTGAACCCAAATACTGACTTGTTTAAAATAATCCAGCTATTTTTTACACAAAAAACAAAAATTCCCGTCAAGAAAAAGCGAAGAAAAAAATCTAGCTCGAAATAAGAAAAAAAAGTCATGGCCGTTTCAAAACCAGGAATTTTTTGGACCACGCTATAAAACATCAAAATTATTTTGAATAAACATGAAATTCTGGCTTATTTAGCTGAGCACACAAAACTGACATGAAGATTAATTGGGCTTTTCCAAAAAAAGTTACGTTCTTATTTTAAGAATGTCAAAGAAAAAAATCAATTTATTAATTTTCAAAAGATTATTTTTAAGAAAATCTTAAAATTTTGGCAAAAAAATATGTAAAAATACAAAAATAAAATTGTTTTTATAGGTGGTATTGATTTTCGACAATCTAAACCGAATCTCACTAGCCAACTTTCAAGGTTTAAATTTTGACGATTTTTTATTTTTAGATATTAAGCGTTTTAGGATGTCTGCCAGGAGTTACGCTCAATCTTTGAGCCGTATCAGTCTGGCTCAGCCATCTATAAAAGGAGGAGATTCAATAGTTAGTTATTGCTTCAACAAAATTAATTAAACAAAAAACGAATCAATTTCTTTTTTTAGTTGTCAGTGGCACTAAGCGTAAGTGATATAATACGCCTCCAAATAATCTCTTCTGACTCAGGAGGAAAACCCGCTCATCCTGAGTCAGGTTTTGCACAATGGGAAAAAATACTGAAAAATGTTTTTGACCATAAGTTAGAACCCCAAGTTAGAAATAAAAAAGTCTCTTTAAAGCAGGCCTGTGCACGGGCCAACTTTTTCACGGCCCTGCCCGGACATTTTATTTTGGCTATGCACGGGCATCCTGGCCCGTATAATCAGTATAGTCGGTAAAATAATAACTCATGAAACTTTATGACAAGCAATTTTTTGCAAGTTTTGATCAAAAATTGACAATTTTTACAGTAAAAGTTTTGGGAAAGTCACCTTTCATACCAAAATCTTTTCTTGTATCTGAATCGGTTAAGATCAGATCGAAATTATTTTTGTGAGCTGAAATATCCAATAAAGTAGTCAAGTTGTGCCAATTTTTCAGCTGGTCCACTCAAAATACCTATATGTCAGCTCAAAAAAATTAGTTCAATATGATTTAAACGGATTCGGATTAGGCTCCCCCACACTCCACCGAAACACGTTTACCGAAACAATATTATTGCTAGATGTTTCTGCTCGGTTTGGTATTAAGAACTCTCAAGAAAAAAAATTAAAAATTGAAAATTAAATTACCGTATTCTCTCTAAACAGGCATGCCCGTCTATTAGAGAGCACCCGCGCCCCCAATCTCAAAACTTCAAGAAATTAACGAATACAATTATCTCCAAACCTTTCCAAAACCAAAACTTTATTTACAACCAACGGACAAATATCTATCATATTCAAAATTTTCCTCTTCTTCTTCAATATCGATTTCTTCTATTTATCCTCGCGAGCATGTTGAAGTTTGATTCGACCACTTGGCACCGGACCGTCTTCCTTGAAGCAGTGAATTTCTTCCTCTTCGCTACCATCGGTTGAATTTTTAATCCCGCAGGCCTGGAACGAGTTGATGATGAGCTCCTTTGAGATGCTTGCCCAGGCTTCGACGATCCATTGGAGGTAGATGGTCATTGGAGCAACTGTTCACTATCGCCCATTGCTTCACCTAAAATGTACAGAATGTAAACACATAAACTTAAACAAGCAATGGAAATAAAAGAGTTACAAACGAAAGAAGAAATCAAGACTGATTTTTTGTTAGTTCTAAGAGCTACAAAAAACTGATAAAAGCGTACTAATTCAACATAGATTTTTGAACATATATTTTTTATTTTTACCATTTTATGAATATTATGTAATAACGTTTAAGGGTGCCCGTCTTTAAGAGTGCCCATTAAATAGAGAGTGTCCGTCTATTAGAGAATACGGTAATGAAAATGGTGTTTCGATATGATATCCACCGAAACACCATTTTCATTGATTTAATTTTCCAAATTTTTATTTTTTTCTTGAAAGTTCTTAATACCAAACTGAGCAGAAACATCTGGCAATCATTCTGAGAATAAAACTCTTAGAAAAATAAATAAAATATTTCTAAACCAAATCAATTTCTGATTGTTTCGGTAGACGTGTTTCGGTGGAGTGTGGGGAGTCTATTCAAAAAGAGTTTTGGTGTTCTTTCTTAAAATTATTACGGTTGAAATTATCGATTTTTGAAATAAAGTGTCAAATAAAGCGATTCATAAAGTGTCGCGAGTTGATAGCCGTCCAGTATAGTCAACTGTAAGTGCAATGCCTAACATATCCAGAAAATCAAGCAAGAAAAAAGACAGGGAAACTTTATTTTTCAACATCAATCGAACGCAATATCACTCTAAAACGTGTGAAGGTTAGGTTGGTAGAATAGAAATAAGTAAAAATCTTCAAGTCGAGATTTTTAAAATAGCAAGATTATGAGGTATGTTTTAGACAAAGCATTTTCGGGCCGGCCGGCTCGTAGATTTTTTGGCCCGGCCCAGCCCGGCCTGGAAGGAATTTTAAAAGTTCGGTCCCGCCCGAAAACCAACATACATATATAATTGTTTAAATTTCAGGGGATAGATCCTAAAGAATTTAACAGACCCTTAAGTAGGCGGGATGTTTTCCTTCAAGGCTCGATCAGAAATCTCAAGGAATTTAGTGATGAGGGTTAGTAATTTTTCTAATTTTGCAGTTTATTATATTTTTTGTTGCAGGGTCAAATTACAAAGCGTACCGCGAATCTCAAATATCTGTTTCAATGGTAATAGTTAACAACACAAAAGAGATATTTTGAACTGTGTATTTGCAGGGAGTTGTGGCACAAAGCTTAGCAAAAGCATCCCAAGAAGGCAGCGAAATGGCAGAAATTTCAAGCAGGCTGGGTGGAAGTCTCTATAATAGCAAGCTAACTATACAGGGAATCGGAGGTTTAGGTGGAGATGAAAATGATTTTCTCCAGTATGAAAACACAAGGTAATTCTTTTTGTGTAATAAATAGCGTTGTCCGCGCGCCGGTGGCTGGCCGGTTGGTAGTTTTGGGCAAAATTACCCGGACCGTATGCTTGGGTTCAGCTGGTCGGACCCAGGCCCGGTCAAAACTACCTACCCAATGAAGAGGGGAAGAAAAAGTGAGTATTAAATCACCCACCTCACAAGTACATGTTGCAGTTATTGGCAAACCCTATACGCCGTTTGATAGAGCATCAAATTTTTTTATTGTGAGATGCTGCGGAAAAGTCTATTTTCGAGCTGAAAATTGATTTTGAAACAGGGCTTCGATCTGTACTTATTAATAAGATTCATAATTATTTTGAGACTCTAATTTTACGTCAAAATCTTATTTTTAGCACCAAATGAGTAATAGGCACTGGATAAGTAAAGCATATTTTTGCCAAAATACCCTAAAATGAATAATTAATGTTATATGAACGCTTTATGTGGGGGGTAAAAGCAACCGCTAATCCAGTCCACCAGCACTGTTTATTTACAAGTTAATGTACAGTATAAACAGCGCTACAATTATATGCAATTTCTACCTAGCCCCGGATATTTATAAAGGGGTTACATGTTTAGGGCGGGTTGGTAAGCCGGCTGATAGGGTGGTCGACCAACTCGCCAAGGTCGAATACCTAAGTCAAGGGTTACCCCGGGTTTATATAAAAAGGGCACACAAAATTATAGTAACAGCTGTCTGTCCGAAGCCCGGTCCCAGGAAGTCCCCCTCTCAGCCTCTCTTTATTGGAAGGCGGCTCTTTCGTTGGTTTTCAGTTGGACTCAGGGTGGAGTCTCAGGTCTGGCCATACCACAATGAACAATTAAAAAAGTTAAAAAAACACAATGCAGTTTGCAATCAGCAAACTTAACCAATTTATCTTTCAAACAATTGAAATGAGCCATTTTGCGCTGAAAACCGACTTTTCCACAGAAAAAGATTTCGAAGTCAAAAAAGCATTTTCGATGCTCTATTAAACAGGATATGGGGTTTGTCAATATAGCGTGCTCACTACAATATATTCCCTCGTTGTTAATACCAACTTTAGTTATAATCTTGCTAACAGTAATTGTTTTTAGTAAATGGTGTGGCTGGATACCATTTCCGATTAGGAATGCCTTCTCCGACATGATTGATTTGAATCTGTTGAAGGAACCGATTATGCTTTTGTTATGGTATGGTGTTTTTTTTAATTTACTGTATTTACAGATAGCTGTTTAAAACAAACTATTGATTTCGGTTATTTTTCTGTCATTTTTTCCACTTGTATTTGGATCTTCCAAATAAACTTAAAGCAACTTCTGTTCACAGTTAACCAGCTATTAAAGAGGCATGCTCGCTGCCGATGGGAGTAGTCAACTCTCGATACAGTGTAGCCCCGGGGACGAGAAAAAATATACACTATATCGAGGGTTACACTATATCGAGGGTACACTATAAGCCAGTTTGGCTCAGGGCTGACCAAATCACGTTCAGAATATATACACTATATCGAAATCTACACTATATCGAGGGTACACTGTATCGAGAGTTGACTGTACCTTAAAAGTCGGGCAACAGGTCAATTCGAAAAGGAATAACTTTCAAATGCAAACCGTTGAGTACCAATCATCTATAAATAATGAAAACACCACTGTTCTTTAGAATATAAAACATACTTAAATTTTTTACAGGATGGAGCATGACACACTTATTTTTGCTTACAAACCCTTTAGATTTTTTGGTCTTAAGATTTTATTTTGCTAAAAAGATTTCTTCAAGACACACACGAAAAGTTATGAGCAAAACAAAAAGCGAACAAAAATGCTGCACCTTGCATCCTTTTCGCGACACTCTGTATGTCGTTAATTAATTTAACTTAAAACCAATGAAGAGCCGAATTAGCACGCCCTCGGACTAGCAAACTTCTAGATTCTCGGTTCGGTAAGCCGTCAATAAAAGTGATTGTATAAGTACTTTCTCAATTAGCTTATCCCGGCGCTGATCCGAGGGTGGTGTGTTCACCCACAACTAACTTTTTTAGTTATAGTGCATTGTCAGCTGTGCTACATTTTACTTTTCAGCCTTTCCAACATACTGGGCATGATTGGTTTCTATGTTCCATTTGTTTTTATTGTAAAATTTAAAATTTAAGATTTAAATTTTAAAACTTTATTGTTTTTCATATTGACTTGGCCGTTGCTAAAAATTCAAATGTTTCCGAAGCTACCTTTCTGCTCTCAATAATCGGCATCACAAACACTTTTGGTAAAAAAAATTACTTACAAATAGTAGATTAAACTAATTTTTAGGTCGTGTATTTTTTGGTTGGGTGGCAGACAGGCAGTGGGTCACAGCATTGACCATAAACAACTGGTCCTTGGTGTTCTGTGGTGTACTTACCTGTATATGTCCTATGCTTCCCAACTATTTCTGGCTGTGCATCTACTCTATACTCTTTGGCTTTGCTGTTTGTAAGTCAATAACTTGGCTTTTTTGTCTCCCCTTTAAAGCATAAATCAATTTTTAAGCTGCATATATTTGCCTAACCTCTATTGTTTTGAGCGACTTATTAGGTGTTGAGGTAATTTTCAATGACAAAATTTGAAAAAACTTGTTTCGTGCTTTCAGCGCCTAACTAATTCATTCGGCTTGCTGGTAGTGAGTCGTGGTGTGGCCTCTCTGCTAGGAACTCCATTAGCTGGTTAGTCATTTGTTCTGAATTATTGTTCACAAACTGTTTATTAAGGTATTGTGTATGATGCCACAAGCTCTTACGATGGTAATTTGATTGATATCTAGGGTTGGCAAATATTCGATTCGATATTCGAAAAAAGTGGAATATTTTCGAATAATATTCGAAATCTAATATTAGAGTCGACAATCCTATTGATATCATGCATAAATTTTTGAAATTTTCACCAAAAAATTTTCAGCTTCTTTTTATTTTGCCGGAACTTTGATTGTGCTGGCTGGTTTAGTCAGCTGTGTTATTCCCATTGTACACAAACATGAAAGAAGCAAACTTAAAAATGAAGGTAAACATTTAGATTTAACCATACATTTTTAGTACTAAACGAATATAAATAATAGGAGACTACGGCCTGCCTGCAAAAGACTTAGATGTGCAAAGTGGCAAACTGTCAGTTCTCACAGAAAGGTCTGAAGAAAACCTGACAGAATACCAAAGAACCATTCAGAGTCTGCAACAACAAAAACAGCTCATCAGGGAGCTTGAGGAATACAAGAAACGGAGTGATAAGAACTGCAAAGTGGAAGAAGTCAACGAAGAAAGTGTGGATGGAGAAGTTTAAATATATAAATGTTGATACTGCAGAAAAAGATCAAACGATGAGAAATCAATGCTGTTTTCGCCATGTCTGCTGTTTATAGTCAGAGCACCACGTTTTTTGGGTGCAGCATTTTCTAAAATGTAAATATCAAACAATACTCTTTCATTTAGTATTGTACTCTTTCTAGACATTCAAATTTTTTCAGGGCTGAGAAATGGACGGCAAAATTCAAATGGCTCGTCCATATGACTGAACCCTAGTTTTTTGAAATGACTGAAAGGAGTACTGCGCTAGAAGAAAGAGTACTGTCATTAGCTAACCTAAATGACCATACATTAAGCTAAAATAACTTAACTATCTACAGTTAGCTAGACTAAATTAACTAATCACAGTTGACTTTAAGATTTTTGAAGAAAAAATATGGTTAAAGTAGAAAAGTATATATTTCGAACTATTTTTAAAAGCGAAAAAGTTACTTCAACCATCGATAAGGGCCACTTTCGAGATCGAAAGCGTTTTTGATGTTACCGTATTTCCTCTAATAGAGCCCCCTATTTTTGACTAGAACTTCAGAGTTAGGGCCATTTTTGATTGACAATTTCAAAATTTTTGGGCATCCGAAAAATAAACCCCCGGGGGCTCTATTAGAGGGAGTACGGTAAATTTAAGAAAACAGAAAAGATTTTATGCTAACACGGGAAAGCACGACGCCCCGTGGCCTATCAAAGAACCTTTTATACCAAAAAGATAGCCCTGAACGAGCTGGGCACGAACTGTTCGCAAAATCGGCTACGGAGCGACTGCGCCGAGATATTGGCTTTTAAAATTTAGAAATTTTTGTGAGCTACTATCTATAGCAGACCAACAACAGATTTGAACAGGTATGTGTGGCGCAATGGTATAGATTCAGGCTCATCTTTTTACGTCGCGGGTTCGGTTCCCCATCGGTGCGTTCTTCTTTTTTTTTGAAATTTTGCAGTTAAGCCTCAATTTAACGTCTTTTATCGTGAAACAGGGAGTGATCAACTTTCTTTACTGACAAATAACAAACAATCAATGGCAATGCTTGTTTACAACGAAGTGATCAAAGCAGAGATGTTCTTTGAAATAAGAACAGAAAATGAAGCTCATGCAAACACATTGTTCATGATGACAATTTGTGACAGAGTTCTTCGAAAACAAACTTCAATAGGTGTCTGAAATTGCTTTCGCCATGATGTACCTAAAGCCTTCCAAGAGTATCGCAGAAATTGTCGGAAAATCGGGTTGCAAAACTGACAATAGACCACTTCAAGAACTAGCAGTATGTTGTCGCGCTGATGTATTTTGAAAGCGAGCTCATTGGATGTGACATATGAATGAATTCGACGAATAAAGCCTTTGAGGATTCGGAAAATACATCGAATTTTCCGACAATTTCTGCGATACTCTTGGAAGGCTTGTGGGTACATCGATGGCGAAGAGCTATTTCAGACACCTATTGAAGTTTGTTTTCCGAAGAACTCTGTCACAAATTGTCATCATGAACAATGTGTTTGCATGAGCTTCATTTTCTGTTCTTATTGCAAAGAACATCTCTGCTTTGATCACTTCGTTGTAAACAAGCATTGTCATTGATTGTTTGTTATTTGTCAGTAAAGAAAGTTGATCACTCCCTGTTTCACGATAAAAGACGTTAAATTGAGGCTTAACTGCAAAATTTCAAAAAAAAAAGAAGAACGCACCGATGGGGAACCGAACCCGCGACGTAAAAACAGCCTGAATCTATACCATTGCGCCACACATACCTGTTCAAATCTGTTGTTGGTCTGCTATAGATAGTAGCTCAAAAATTTCTAATTTTAAAGTCAATATCTCGGCGCAGTCGCTCCCGTAGCCGATTTTGCGAAGGGTTTCGTGCCCAGCTCGTTCAGGGCTATCTTTGGTATATAAGGTTCTTTGATAGGCCACGGGCGGTCGTGCCTTTCCCGTGTAAGAAAAATGTATGAAGCTTTTTTAAAAAGTCAATCTAAGTGCCCTGAGATAATAAAATTGTTAACACACAAAAGCTTCTGCCTTTTATATTGATGTCTGTTTGATCTCGGTTTTCTCCTTTTTCTGAAATGTCTTTTTCTCAGTAATTTGCTGTTATTTGTTTTTATTGAAAGTTTTTGACTCTTTTGCTTACTAAGTAAAGAGTATATATTTTTTAATTGTCATTGTCTTGTCTTCTGGTCATTGCTCAATCTGATCTGTTATTTGTTATTGTTGTTACTATTTCCCGGTCAAAACATTTTTTTTGTAATTTATTAGCTTCATACCTGTTAATCAGGTAAATTTGTTGTTTTTACAAATTGGTCGAAAATAAATTGCTTAAAAAATTCAAAATGCAAATTTAAACTAAAATTTGGAAACATTTCAACATAAGGAAAAAAGCATTTTTATAGAGTTTTTGTTCCTCTTTCTGATCGTATATTAGAAAATTTATTCTCTTTTTGTTTTTTTACCAAAAGATCACATTGTTTCAGTGAAACACCGTTTTTCGACGTGCAAAAAATTCAACAAATGTTTTTCGCTTTTGTTATCTTTTTCATCCTTTGTAAGTTTATTCGTAAAATGCTTAATACCCCTGAATCTTAGCTATTATTATAGTATTAGGTTGATCCAAAAGTTCTTGGGCACCTTGAAAAAATTTATTTTCGATTTTTTATTAACGTGTTAATATTTTAGCATGATGTTTATCATTCCAATGTTTGCAGATCTAATTCAGAGGAGATATCACTGAAGTCACATCAACAAAACAGCTCTCCAAAATCTTTATTCAACAAAATAATCTCCCTCAACATCAACAACATTTTGCCATCTTTCAGGCAATCTCCCAATACCTTTAACAAAGAATCTAATCGGTTTCGAATCAAAATAAACTTGCAGATCTGTTAAAATTGCTTCTTCTGTTGCGTATTCTTTGCCAGCCAAAAAGTGCTGCATAAACGAATACGAAAAAGAAGCGAATAAAAAATCGAAAATAAATTTTTTCAAGGTGCCCAAGAACTTTTGGACCAACCTAATAGTATTATTATGGTAGGTAAAACTTTTATTTTTGATTGTTCTGGGAAAAGTTATCACCATCAACATAACAGTGTCGATTTCTAGCCAAAATAAAAGAAAATGTGTTAAATGGTTGTTTGGTCACATACATACGAGCTTTTCTCAAATTTTTTAATATTCCAATTGATCATGCAATGAATTTTCTAAAAGCTCTTAAATTTATCTACAAAATGACGTGTCGAGTAGTGTCTTAGGATAACCCAGCACTGAGATACAGATGGGTTGAAGTTGAAAAACGTTAAAAAACACCCTTTTTACCTTATTTTGAGCTATTTAAATAAATTAAAGAGCTCTCGAAAAATGCATACAGTCAAACCTCTATACAACGGCCCCCCTAAGGACCGGCCTTGGGGGCCGTTATATAGAGGAGCCGTTATATAGAGGGTATATTACTAACGTTTGTAAAGGGGGCCGTTGTATAGAGGTATCGCAAAACGAGCTTATTATTGAAGTGGCAGACTCAGAAACAACCATTTATTTAAACACCAGCAATAACAACTACATTCAAACAACGCGCAATCAACGGTTAAACGAGAAGAAATGGGTTAATGTGCTTTGCTTTTGTTTCTTCCTGCGCTCCTTATCCAGAAATTCATCGAGACCATCGCTGAGGCAAAGCATGGCCGGATTGTCAGAATTCTTCTCCACATACTGTTGGACAATTCGAAAGGCCCACTGTAGCCCCTCAATTTCGACTTCCTTCGCTTTAATGACATCGCTAAGCTGATCGCCATTGTTCGCCGTGACGTTTTCCACGATCTCAGCGAGAATCAAGACCCCATCTACAACAAAAGCAATGTACAACTGTGTCCCCCAAAGCCCACAAGAATGAACAAAAGAATGAGTGCAAACCTGTCACAACTCCATTGTCTACGTTCAAGTAATCATCCATAGCAAGGCCACCTTGAATTTCGTCGCGCAATTCCAACTCAGTTCATGCTTCAACAAGCGCGTCAAGTGAGCGTGCTGCTTTATTCTCCTCTTCTTGCAAAATGGCAACTGGAAAAAGGTCGTGTTCGGGTTAGGGGCCGTTATATAGAGGGCCGTTATATAGAGGGGCCGTTATATAGAGGGTCTAACTCCTTATGTTTTAGTCAAATCCAACCAAACTGGTCCCAGGGGGCCGTTATATAGAGGTTTGACTGTAGTATGATAAATTGGAATATTAAAAATTTAGAAAAGCTCTTATTTGTATGACTAAACGACCAAACAAGTGGGACCTATCTCATATAAAAGGTTGTCAGGTTTAGTTTTATTTCGAACCGACGACTAGTAGCTGGGTTTGTCAACACTTTTTCCAAAGGTTGCAAAATCTTCATTCGCGTTTCAGACATTCTTTTTGAACAGTTTTGTAGATTTTGCCTTTATGTGTTTGAAAAGAATGTGCGAAAAGCTAAAAATGAAAATTTTACAACCTCTTGAAAAAGTGCTCACAAACCCAGCAACTAGTCGTCGGTTCGAAATAAGACTACCCCTGACAACATTACTCACATAGAAACTCTGAGGTCACTCCCAGTCGGAAGTCGCCGTTATTTAATGTCTATGCGACGTTAAGTAACGACGGTCGTCGTTATTTAACCTCATTGAAAGTATGGCATCTGATATGCATGGTTTTTCATTTCTCTTTTTTTGCCACGGCTCACGTTGAAAAACATGGTAAGACAGCCTAAAAATAGGCATAACCTTCAAAAAAATTTTGACCGGCCACTTTCGAGATCGAAAGAGTTTTTGATGTAAAATTTAAGAAAACAGAAAAGATTTTATGCTAGGAAAATGTATGTAAAGTACACTATTTGGGGTAGCCCAAAACAGCGTTTTTAAAGGGAAATTATGTCTTAGGCCTAAAAGGTATGTGGATGTGCGCATCTCAACTCCAAGCCCCTTAAGGCTTGAGAGTTAGAGATGCGCGCACTCACTTACCTTGGACATAATTCCGAGAAGTACTCTTGATCATAAAATGCATATAGAGTCTCTTTTTGCACAGCTCCAGTTGGCAAAATGGAATAAAATACCGCACTATGAAATCAAATTGAACATCAAATGTTCTTAAATGATTAAATGAATCGGTAAATTTGTTGTGGTTTGCTATTACAGAGGCCGAGACAGTCTTAAATCTTGCTGCCAATATGTAAAAGCAATACAGTCAAACCTGGGTTATCCGACACCCCAGTTAACCGACACCCTCTTTTATCCGACACCATGAGCCCGATTTGGTTGGCCTGTTAAACCTACACCCCAGTTATCCGACACCTCGTTTAACCGACACCTCGTTTATCCGACACCATAAGGGAGGTCCCTTTGGGTGTCGGATAACCCAGGTTTGACTGTATTTAAAATAAAAATAGAAATCAAATTTTTGACACAAACAACAGGAGGGACCAAGGCGAAAAATCACCAAAAACCATAGGTGGGACAAAGGCAATCGAGAAAAATGTCACATACAACAGTCACAGCCTAACAACACAATCATAGTCCTTAGCTAAGGCACACCACGGGGACCAAGGCAAACGAATTTTTTTAAAAAATGTCCTATCCAAACTTTTTTCGCAAGTGGTTTTGAGTAGTTATGGGTGGTTTGGTGTGATTTGGACACAATCTAAAAAAAAGTAGCAAAACTGCCTTGGTCTCCCCTGTTATTCTCTTGCCAAATATCGTTTTGCCAAATGCCGCTTTGCGGCAAATCTCCCCTAGCCGATTGATCAAATATGTTATTTGGGCAAATGTCTTTTTGATCAAACAGTTTATTGATAATTTCTCTAATTGATCTTTTATAGGCACGTCTGCCCACGCTATTACAGGTGGTGGCCGGGAATCTATAGTATTCCCAAAGGGGAATACCATATCGAGGTTTGACTGTAATCAGTGTTTGGACCTCGTACTCGTACTTCGTACTCGTACTCGTACACGTACTCGTACTACGAGTACGTGTACGAAGTACGAGAAAAAAATTTGGAGGTACGAGGTACGAGTACGAACAGCTTCAAAATACAAGTATTAATAGATTAACTGACAATTTTTCACTTAGTGAAATTCCGTTTTGTGAAATGTTCATTTTGAAATTATCAAAAAATTATATATTGTTGAAAAATAGCAAAAAACGAGGTTTTGATAGACTACAAGAGGTCTTTGTATTTAAAGTCCGTCGCGAGTTCTCTCAGATATTGTCGGACCTCTTCTCTGGCTCTATCTTTTTCATCTCCATCGTCTCGTTTACCACTGTGCTTATGCCAATGACTACATCACCCGTTGAGAGAATGTTCAGCCAAATGAACCTCCACAGTGCGAATCACAAAGCAAATACTGGCGCTTCACGACTTAAAAGCCGGATCTTAATGTCTTTTAATAAAAAATACATTGAAAAATAATTTTTTTTTAACTGATTTTCAAATAACTCATGCGTTCTTTTTTAAACACATTAATAAATAATGCTGTGAGAAATAAGTACCTAGGAACTTAATAACTAATATTTTTCTTTTAAAATTCATAAATTTTCAAAATAACGAGCAAAAATGAAGTAGAACTAAAAACTACTGAAATTTTAAGACTATGGAAAGAAGTAAGAAGTGAGAGTCCTTATTTTTGTAGTACGAGTACGAAGTACGAGCAAAATTTTTGGTACGAGGTACGAGTACGATATACGAGCTTTAAATTTTTGTTGTACGAGGTACGAGTACGAAGTACGACGGCTGAAATTTAGCAGTACGAAGTACGAGTACGACCATTTCCTGAAAGTCCAAACACTGACTGTAATCGAATCTGCATTTTAAGATTCAAATTTGGCTGCACATTGTTTAAGGATATTGCTAACTTTTTTGGCAAATGATAAAATCAGGTATGATAATGAAAATTTTCAAATACCTTTTCTTTATTAGTTACCCCGGGGTAATTATTTTTCAACCCTTGAAAAATCGAAAATTTTCATCGAAAGATTTTGAAATTTTTGGGTGCCCAACTAAAATCTAAAAAGTGGAATCAACTAAGATTGTGATGATTAACAAAACGCAAAAAACAAATTTGCCCAATAAATTTTTTGAGCTGAGATATAGGTGCCTATGGGGGGTAACTATTAGAGAGGGGGTAACTATCAGAGAGGGGGTAATTAATAGAGAAAATACGGTAAGTACATTAAAAAAAATAAGATTCTTACCCCAAAAATAAGTATATTTTCTAAAATACTTTGTAATCGCTACTTATAAAAAGTTTGTCGGTCTTGTCTTATTTTCATTTCACAGCTCTTCTTTATAAACATACTTTTATTAACTTTTATTAATCTGAACATGAGATGGAATGTGTATTCACAAGGGGATCAAAAGAGTTTTGGAAATCACTCTTAATAATATAACAAGAAAGAAAAAGTAGAAAAAATTATTCATTGAGGTAAAAAGTGTTGGATTTGCTGATGAAGGAGTCCATGGGTAGTCATTGCCTGTATATTTAATGAAAAAATAAGTTAAAACATTAATAAAATCAAAGATTCACATAAATTTCCTATACATCTGCACAGTTCTATAGTTCTGTTGGAAGCTTTGGCTGCCAGGTGTTTTGGCAACAAAAGCCTCATGGGTAGAGAATTGCAGCTGGTATCTGCAAAAGCTAAATGTCATAGTTGAATATAGACAAAAATTAGAGGAGATGACGGGACGGGATCCCATCAGGATCCCGATCCCGCCCGATCCGATTTCGGTCCAAAATCCCGTCCCGAAATCCCGCCCGACCATTTCCCGAAATCCCGATCCCGAAAATCGTCAAATCCCGACACGATTTTTTATAGCATTTTCATCAATTATTCATTATTTGTTTGATAAATTCTGCTGCATCGTTTCCGCTTTTGTACGTTGATGCGCTCTTTATCTTTTTGCATTTTCAGATGAGTGTTATTTGGAGCATCGATCTTTTTGCAAAGCTGTCGGCTACTGAAGCAGAATGTGGAGTGTGCGGCAATGTCATCAAGATGTCGGGCGGTCGCACCGCCCGATTGAATGTTTGCTTATAAAGTGATGTTCATTGTTGTAAAAAAGCGTGAATAAATGATTTTTTTAAATGGCTGCGTGTGTGCGTGGGGTAAAAGAAAGGTTGTTAAAGGCTACTAAGTGCAGAAATCATGCGACTAGTGGTAATTTTCCACTTAGATTTGATATTAGCCAAATCCCGAAATTTGTTCGGGATCCCGAATTTTATTTTGGAAAATCCCGATCCCGAAATATTTTTGGCTAAAAATCCCGCCCGAACCGGTTTCATCACCTCTAACAAAAATGAGGTGGTGCGTTTATTATTTGTAGAAGGAAATCAAAGTAAATTCAATTTATTTTGAAAAATTAATATGTCAGCTGTTTTATCTACTAATTCTTTTAAATCTAAATTTTTGTTAGATTTTATGTACTTTGAAAGCATTGAAATACAGAGTTAGTCATGAAAATTTTATTTTAATTTCAACAAAAAGCTTTTTTTCGTTTAATGAAAACCCAACTCAACTGTCCAACCGCTCTAAAAAAGCCGTAAAAGCTTTTTAAGTGGAAGCGTCCCATGTGCTGTTTCGTAATCGCTTAAAGATTTGCTCAAAGCACTTGGTAAAAACAGTTTTTTATTAGCAGAATCTGAGCAAATAACAATTTTTCTGTATTGATTTCTACAAACCTTGTAAGTTGTGGACGGGTGCTTCACCAAACTTGAAGACTGAGGAAAAACATCCCCTGATGACATTATTACCAATCATCTGGCCTAAAACAGTTGCGTGACTAAGAATTATTGCCTGTTCTATAGCAAATTTATTTTCCTTTTTGAGTTGCTAGGATTTTTTCCTTTTAAAAGTTATACAAATAACTCGGAATTCTTGCATCTCAACACCGAGTTGTGCACAAAATATGTATCCAAAATAAGGTTTTTTAAGTGGTTGCTTAGCTTAATATTGAGCATGCTCAATCAGTAATTGTTCAACTTCAAGTGGTCATTTGGTTCCACCCAATGTTATACCTTTTTAGAAAGCACAGAATCTTGGCTTTCAAATAACGCGTAATAATTGGGGGTTCCAATATAAGATAACAGATTAAAAGCAAGAGAAAGTTGGCTCTTAAAAATATTAAAAGTGCTGACACCCCATTTTAAAATTTGAGATATTCAGAAATGGTATTTGAAGACGCAAAAACAAGCAAGGCCATCGTGCTCAGCATGGTTAAACTAGGGTATCCAGTGTAAAATATCGGAACCCTATTTTCCGCTATCGGCAACTTGAGGTTCAGCCTTACAAAATTACTCTCAATAGTTAAGTTAGGCTAGCTTACTATAAATTAAAGTGGAGCACATACTAGTCCAGCCCAACGTTACTTATGATCACTAGTTTGGAAAATTTAGCCGATTTTAATGGCTCTACAACAATTATGTAAGTAACAATTATTACCGGCTAGTATCCTTGGCTCAATCACAGTGATACAAATGGAGTGACTACAGGGGGTTCTACCAATTAGTGCATCTGAAGACATTTCATGACAGGCATTTGTAAAATTCATTGGCCGGAAATAGATCTGAAATAGAGATGTAAGCCGAGATGTAGATATAAATAAGTATTTCGCAAGCAAACGGTAAAAAAGTCAGTTTGTTATGGTGGCTACATTTCCGTGCATACTCTTGATGCGTTTATTTGAAGTTTTTGTTAAAGTTTAGAAAAGATAATTTTAAAAAAGATACCGAATTATATTTTCACAACCTCATATAAACAAAAAGCAGAGTTAGCATCGCGTTTATTATAATCTTGAGCTCAAAATTATTTCCTAAAATTTAGCTCAGCGCTATGACAAATCTATGACAAATCCTGAAAAGTGGCAATATCATTCAGGTAATTAACTTCCTATTGAGTCATAATGATAATTGCTTTTTCTCAGCACAGTTGTAGGGGAATGGAAAGAACAGCAGCCGCTAAAAATAGCACACCAGCAAGGGAACGTCGCGAGCTTGTTTTTCACTCGCCCATGAGAGTTTGGTCTCATCAGATAGCCAGTATGCGAATTCAAATCAAATATGATGAGACTTTCGACCCAAAATGTTGGGATAAGAAGGCTAGTAAAGTACCACAGGGGGATGCAAGACATTTTTTAATTTTGAGGGGGGTTGGTACTTTATATTATATTTATATAGGCATCGCCTTGTTTCCAATACCACTGGGTGCACACCTCGTTTATTCATATTTTATTTACAAGTTTGTTATCAAAATATTCCTCACACTCTTAGCAATCTCACAAGACGGTCAGTTTCCCAATCAAAAGCTGAATATTACAGTATACCCGTTTGGCTGTTTTTCTGTTATTTTAATGGTTATCTGCATTAAAGAGCTAAATATTAACTAAATATAATTGGGCTCTCCCTTGTTCTAGCCTAAATTATTATAGCCAAAACGGTTATACAGTTGGGGACAATGGATTGGCGTCAAAACTTTATTTTTTGTCTTTTTCTGTTTTTGAAAGGAAAAAAGTTGTGATTTTAAAAATCTTAATATACAGTTTTGTGGCGCTTTTCAAGTAGAACAAAAATATATTTTAATTTTTCTCCATTAGTGTTTTATATAGACAGATTTTGTAACAATATTAGTGGCAGACATGTTTTTTGCCCGACAATTGATTGGCGTCAGAAAGTTTTAACATAACAAAATCAACATTCAATCCATAGTAAATTTTCAATTGCTGTTTGTAAGCTTTGTTACTCAGCTACAATTTGGTAGGTCAAACTCGCTTTTATAATAATTCTAGGAAAAGTTATGACCATCAACACGAGCTTTTCTTAAAGTTTTCAATATCCAAGTTTACCAAATGATGCATTTTCTAAAAGCGCTTGAATTTAATGATGACATGTCGATAGTTGTTATAGGTGGACCCAGCACTAAAATACCAATAGGTTGAAGCTGGAAGAAGTGAAAAAGGGCTTAAAACAAAGTGAAAATGGGTGTTTTTAGGTCTTTTCAACTTCAACCTGTCCGTATTTTAGTGCTGGGTCCACCTATAACAACGATCGACGTGTCATTCTGTAGATAAATTCAAGCACTTTTAGAAAATGCATCATTTGGTAAACTTAGATATTGAAAACTTTAAGAACAGCTCGTGTTTATGCGACCAAACAACCATTTTCCTTAGATTTACTTTGATTTTGACTATAAATCTGCACTTTTATGTTGATGGTCATAACTTTTCTTAAATAATTATAAAAGTGAGTTTGATATGCCAAACTGTAGCTGAGTAACAGGGCTTACAAACAGTAAATAAAAATCGACAATTATTAAAACCACTATGCATTAAATGTTGATTTTGTTATGTTAAAACTTTCCGACGCCAATAAATTGCCGGGCAAAAAAATAGAACGCCCGTAAAACTTGCTCAAAACAAAACAAGAAAAGTATTTTTTAAAATAGTTTGAAAACAGTTTTGTAGCTCCTGGAAAGCCCTATCGAACTGCGTATTTGGTTTTTCGAAAACAGTCATGATTTGTGTTCGAAAACAACAAGATAAGAAAATACATGTCCTGACGCCAATCAATTGTCCGCAACAGTATCTCTAATTTTTTGTGGTAGTGACAAAAGAAACCTATAGATTTAACTGATTTTTAAGTAACAGTGAAAGCCATAACAATTTTTTAAAACAAGTAAACATGTAGCTACCACCAAAAATAAAAAATAAAATCGTTTTGGTTATAAGAATTTCATGTATCCAACACAAAAAAGACATAGCCGTTTTGGCTGTAAGGATCTTTGGCTATAACAATTTAGACTAGAACAAGGGAGAGCCAGTTATTGACAGTAAATCAGTCCTCGAAATGATTCAAATCGATTCCTCTACAGTCGCCTCTCGATACAACGGGCTCTCGATATAACAGACCATTTTTTTCATTTTGGTTGGATTTGCCTTAAATAGTAGGGTTGGCCTCCCTGCCGGGCGCTAAAAAAAGCGCCGGGAGGTCGAGCGCACGCTCCACAGAAAAAAATCAGTGCGCCAGCGCCACACATTAAGGCGCCAATTCAACAAATTCTCTCTCCTTTTTTCTCAAATAATTTTAAACAATTAATGAAAGTAATATTTTTTGCTTTCTAATTATTGAATTTACTAGGCCACTATCGTATTTTGATATTTTAATAAATATATTATCCGTCACATACCCCCTGATTACCTCTTCTTGTGTCCCCCCCCCTTCTATCTACCCTCTTACTGGGTACCTTCCTGCTGCCTACCCCGTCCTGCCTACCCTTTTTCTTTGTACCCCTCTCCTGGGTACCCTACTCCTGGGTACAACCACCAAAAATCCATCATCTCCAATTTGGAGGGGCTTAAAAACTTTTTTCAGAGCCGCCTCAATTTTACGATTGTTTAATTTACGGTTCCGCAAAGAGATCTGACATAGGTTTGCAAAAAATGACTAAAATTGGATTTGAACACAAAAATCCACCCCTAATGACGACCGAAATCGGTCAAAATTTCATCTAAAAGTTGATCAAAAACAATTTTGGGAGGACTTCGTGCCCATGACAGTTAACTGTTTGGGTTGACTGTAAATAAAGATTTATTTAAACGGCTCAAGGGTTAGGGGAAAATCTGACTGTTTTTCTGCCTTTTTTCTACTGTAAAATTACTTAAGGAGAGACAATTTTTAATGACAGGATTTTTTCGTTGATGGACAGGAATAATGCAGGATTTATACATGATTTGAACCTTGACCCGAAGGATTCCAAACGAAAAACGGTATTCTTAAAACAGGAATCCTGTCCTAACAGCAACAGTTGTTTTGACCATTCCGATCCCCAGTTTTGCCAATGTTTCTTCACTATCATGTTCAGCGAAAAATTTCGCTTAAAATGCATAGTTTAGTATGCGTGACCTTTGCAGTAGTAACTAATGTATAGATTCTTTTTCTTTTCCACATAAAAAAGGTGTGCAAATAGTTAATTAACTGTCAGTTGTATTTATTTTTAATTAATTTCTTTTCTCAATGTTACTAATATTGCTTCATTTGTTGTACCCATGATGTAAAAAAAAACACTAAAAACCTAAAATTACACTAAAATTTGAAATCGATGTAAAGTTTCAGAATCGGGTTGAAATAATTACAATTTGAAAGGAAAAATGTTCAACGTGGATCTAGGCCATTGAGAGGAAATTAGGACCACGATACAACGACATCACAATATAACGGCACCAACTGTATAAACGTTCGACTGTAATAAAGATCAAAAAGGAAAAAAATGAAAAAAGGGGCAATCAAATGAGACCACTAAAAGACCACTAAAACTACACTATAACTACACTAAAATTCCACTAAAATTTTGACTGTGATTTTAGTGTTCTTAATTTGAACGTAACGCTACAAAATTTTAGTGTAATTTTAGATTTTTAGCGTTTTTTACACCATGGTTGTACCAAACAAGTGCTGCATTGTTTTGTTGAAGGTTAATTGCCAGCAGTGTAATCCAAACAAAAATAAACAAAAAGCATTAGTAAAAGAGACCTCTAGAGTAGTAACAAGATCTTTTTTATGCTCATCAAAATCTTTTAAAATGGGGTAGGAAATTTGAGGCTTAACATCCCTTTTTTTCTCCATCCGTTAAATATTTTACTATGCTTCTTGTCGTCAATTGCCCCAAATACATCTGCTTTAATGGACTTGACTGGAGAGATAGATATAAAAAAATTAAAGTAGAGATTTAAATGTTTCTGTGCTTCTCGACACAGCTTACAAATGGCAAAATGAAAAACATATTTGAAATACTACACAAAATTTTTGAATTGTAAAAACGCGAGAAAAGTATAGTAAATTTAGCTGATAGTCACTGTAAGTGATAATAATTGACTGTTTACAGTCAATTATTTATGTCTAACTTTCCGAAAATATTAACAGTTAACTATCTACTGGGTTGTAACATAAGTCATGGTGGTTTTTGTACGGTTTTGCATTCATTTATTATCTTCAATCTTCAACAATTCAATCAATTATGTATTCTCCCTCAGTTCTAACCACCTCCTCCCATCGATCTACCAGTTTGTTTATTTCGCTTCGCCAAAAGTCAGCCGGTCTGCTATCGAAGAAGTTGACGAGCCAATTTTCGAGATCCTCATCATTGTCGAATGTTACACCTTGAATTTGATTGGAAAGCGAACGAAAAAGGTGATAATCAGATGGAGCAAGGTCTGGGCTATAAGGCGGATGCGGCAAAACGAAAAGTGAAAAGCAAGTGATGTCGAAAATGCAAATCCTTGTCCACTTGACACTCCATCGTTTATGTCTACAAATTACCAAGAATTGATCATTCCAGAAAAACAATAACAAAGATCTTGTAGAGCAAAGAATGAGCTTTCCATTTGTACGTAAAGTATATCGCAGGTGTGTGATAATTAGCGAATAAAATTCATTACTAAAAACCGCCATGACTTATGTTACAACCCAATACAACTCAATTTTGCAGCCAGAATTTTAGAATCAACCATTCACAGTTGACTGTACTGACTGTGTTGATATCTGTTTAAGTATACTTTTTTTAATTTTGAAAAAGTTGTATTTTGACATCTAGAAAGTCTTGGCAAGTCTCTCAGCTATTACCGCTTTGTTAGCGAGTTTGTAAGCTATATCTCTTGCTTCAACCCCACCAATAATTCTCGTCCAAAATTATGGACTTGATTCAAAAAGAAGAAGAGAGAAGCAGTGCAAGTGTAAAACAAATTGAATTCAATTTCCTCGGCGCTTTTCCACTAAATTATTTCTCTTCTTGCATTCTTCAAAAAAAAATCCTAGCTAGTAGGGTGTGCAAAAATATGTTTCGGAAACATAACCACTTGATTTCTGGCTGCTGCATTCAGCTGTGGGGGGTCGACAGAGTGGCACTTGTCCTAGTCATACAAACAGACTTCTTCAAACAGCTTTTTCGACCCTTTGTTTAAAATGAATAGCCGGTAATTAGCGTCTTCAGAAAGAGGCAAAACAAAAACAGATGGATTTTTGAAGGATTAAAATTTCTTTGCAAAATGGCAGATAAATGTTGTTTTGCAATAAAAAATTTACCTGATCAAGATATGACCAATGCATTTCGAAATCTGACGACATACAGGAATAACAGTAACGACCCGTGGAGCTAAAAATAAGTTTAATATTTAATATATAAAAAAATATATTTAACTTTTTTAATTGACTACCATATTTATTCTAATAGAAGGCCCCCCGCACAAAATAGCTAATATCGAGAAATTTTGCTGTATATAGGTATCATATTAGCCGTATGGTCGTCTCTCAGATATACCAGATCCGGTAAATTTGGGAAATGTTCCAAAAACAACAAGGGGACCAAGACATATTTTTTATATTTTTCCAAAAAAAATTTTAAGGTTGTGTCCGAACCATCTAAAACAACCCAAATCCTCTAAACCACCCTTAACCATCGAAACCATTTTAAACCATCCCGAATTACTCCAAACCACGGGAAGAACCAGCCCAAAAATCGCTGGCCTTAGGCAATCAAGGTCTGGCACAGGGTAGGCCAGCGTATGTTAGCCGGGACTAAAAATGTCTTATGGGTGATTATGGATGGGTGCTGGTTATGTGGCTGGTTAAGGATAGTTTTAGATTTTTCGGGGTTTTTGAGCAAGAGCAAGAAAATGTTGAATATGATAGCGATGTCTCTTAGAATGTCATATAATTGATTGTTAGCGCGATTGTTGTATATAAAAAAAATTGAGTGGGAACTTCAAGTGATAAAATGGTTTGTCAAAGAAGGAGTTGAAAAATACAAGGCCAGTCTCTATGAGAAGGCCTCCTCCTGAAGGGGGTTGTAAAATAGAAAGTCGTGGCCTTCTATTGGAATGTGGGGAGTATGTGAACTTAAAAATCATTAATATATTTTTTCTAACAAATTAACTTAATCAAGTCAGTTGTTCACAACTTTTGTTATTGATTGAAAATTGTTTGATTTATTGTGTCTACTACAGTCAAACCTCGATATAATGTGGCCCAGACATCTGAGTGTTTACTTCTCAATTCAAAGAGAAAATACATGATAAAAAGGGAAAGATTATTGCTCGAAAATGCGGAGCTACATTTCCGACAAAAGCCAAATCATCGCCTACAAATTTTTTTATGATTTTAAATTGTCTTGTTGTCTGTATTTAAGCTATTAGACGGTTTTCAATCTTTTAAATATTCACAAACATTACATATTTTTCATAGGTCATCTAATTACTACCGTATTTTCTCTAATAGGCGTCCACCCTCGACGGCTAAAGTAGCTCAGACGGCTAAAGTAGCCCAAAATCGCCCCTTGGGGGACGCAGGGGGCTTGATGGGTTGGAAAGGTTAGAAATGCGCGCACTCACTTACCTTAGACATAATTCCGAGCAAGACTCTTGATCAAAATTATAACTTAGAGTCAAGCTGTGGATATGCGTTCCCTTTTTTAACCCGATCTATCTGGATAACAAAGAATTCAATTGCCGATATAACGGCATCTCTAGCCGGTACCCAGAGGTGCTGCTATATACAGTCAAAACTGCATATGATTATTTATAACAATTGTGTTGTCCGAATTTAAAAAACGTGTGGGAATTATTTTATAAATAATACTACCTATACGATTTTCGAAATTGTAGTAAAAATGAAAACTTTAGTCAATTTGAAATTGTATCTAAGCACACAATCATTCGTCCTTTTGCTTTTAAATAGTGCAACAAAAAAGGTAAAAATAAAAGTAAAGACGTGAATATTGTACAATTTAGTATTTCTTTAAATACAGGTTGGATCTTTTTTTAATTTTTTTGGTAGGTCATAACTTTTTCAGTTACTTTCGTCTTAACGAGATTTTTTAAATTTCTCAAAAGAAGCTCTAGGAAATCGAATGACATTGAAGTTATAACATTTTCTTTTATATTTCTGATGGCTGGTTAAACTTTTGTTTTATTTTCGTTCGATTTTCAGCTATATGGGCAATTATTCGATTGAGAACAAGGTGTGATAGATTGCAAGGACAGCTGAAAACACTTCAAGTCGCTTATCGAGCCAAGTCATTATAAGACACGCTAAAACGCTAGATGAAAAATTAATAGGAAGGGCAGCCCAAAAAAGGCCGAAAAACGAAGTTCGTTATTAGTCTTTGTTATAGTGTTCAATAAAATGCTGATATAAAAGTTTGGAGTCATTTGATTTTCTGGAGTCTTTTTTCGAATAAAAAATGTCGTTGAGATGAAAGAAACTAGAAAATTTATGACAACTCCGCACCAACTGTGGATCACCCTTTTAAATAGAGTTATTTAAATCTTGCCTAGTTTCCCTGTAAAATGTGCTAGCAGTGCTTGAAGCGACCAGCAGCAATAAAATTAGAAGTAAAACAGTAATAGTGCAGTCAACAATCAAGTAGAATGGCTTGATAAATCCAAATTTTGTGAGCATTCATCTAATAATGCTGTTAATGAGCTAAGAAAGAAGTTTTCAGTAGCTCCACATTCCAAAAAGTGCATTACATAGACACAACCCTAAAAAAATTTCAGTAAGATATGCATACATGCGCGGTGTACACCGTCCCCCAAAAGTGACAAATGCATTTAAATGTTGTTTAGGAGGCATTTTTTGTTGACAGCCCGATGATATTAATAGCATGAGGATGGCGCCCGCTTAGCAAGTTTCAAAGGTTTTATGAAATCTGCTTTTGCAACTTTTTGTTAGCTCATCAAAAAATGTGTTCTTTAATGCAAATTATTTGCATCTCCATTGACTGCCTTTACTCTTCTGTGCCTGTCATACGTTAGAGTTGGGTTTTTTTGCCTTAGTCCCCCCGTTGGTTTTTTGTAATTTTTTAAGCTTAGGAAGGGTAGGCCAGCATGTTAGGACAGACTCAAACATATCTTAAACTCATGTTTGAGTCCCTCCTAAAATACGCTGGCCTATCCTTTTTTGAACCTTGAAAATTACAAAAAACCAGCAAGGGCACAAAGGCAAAAAACCCCCAGGATAGGATAGGGGATAGGACCAAAAGTTCTTCAAACAAGCACGGTTGGGGATTATTGGAGCGTACACAGCGCAAATTTTTTCCCTTTTACCCTTACCCTCATATTTACAGTTAGCGAGTCAAAGTTTACCACTTAAAGTTAGCCAACCAAAGTTAACTATTAACAGGGCCGTATTGGCCTATCCGGGGCCATTTTTCCCTTTGGTCCCCCCTTTGGTTTTAAAATTTTGATGTGAAATTTGTGAACATTGTGAACACAAATTGAGCCTAGGCCTAACCCTGGAGACATTTTGGAAATATTTCACATCAAAATTTTCAAAAAAAACCAAAGGGGGGACCAAAGGGAAAAATGACCCCGGATAGGTCAACAGTGCCATTAACAGTTAGTGAAGCTAACTATTTATAATTGATATTTTCAAATAAACTATTCACGGCCAAACTCTGCATAATTTTTTCCTATTGTCTGTGCTTTAAAATACTGTACTTAATAAAATGGAAAAAAATTGGTGTTAATTTAAAAAAAGGTAATATATCTTATATAGTATTTGGCATGTGTGGGTGGGTGGGTGGTTAACGCTTTTTCACTTCGAAGGCCAGAACGGGTCGTAGATAGCGAAATCACTTTTGTCGCTAATACCATCGTGTTCCCAAAATGTCAGCTTTCGTTTAAAAAAGAACAGGCGAAAAAATGAGTTCTAATAGGGATATACCTATTTTTATGAATGAAGTCATAGCCCCTCATTGAAATTTCGAAATACTATAGAGGCGCCGATAGGCGCCTGTGGTCTCTTGTATATCTATATCTGCCATCCTTAAACAGTCATGCAAAAAATTATTTTTAATCTTAACATGACTTTGACACGCAGTTAAACTATAAAAGCTGCAGTCATTAATATCTAAACATTTAACACACCCAAAACCTACTACTAATCCTGTAAACTAAAAAATTACGTGTTTATAGATAGACTTATTTACATAATGCATGCATGCATATATGTGCAAATTGAGGCAGGAGGAATACTCGTAGGCCGACCCAATAAAACTGAAAGACAATTCATCAAGCCAGCTTTCCAACTTGTTCATGAATTTTCCGCTCAGTGAGAAACACTGGCTGCCTCACACACCCATCCACCCAGCTTTCTATCGGCACAATAGCGGGAGCAGGCGATAAAAGAGCAGGGGAAGTTATAAGAATAATTTATGAAGTAGTGTCTCACTCTTTGCCTGTTTTTTGCTTGCCCGCAATAGTGGTGAAATAAAGTTGTTGGTGATGTGTGGTGGAAAAGGCAGCTATGTATCCTAGTTGACCATATGGATAGAATCTTCCTCTTAATCCACCAGTCGGAATTGGTTTTGCGGTTGGTTGGCTGTTAATCTAGACCAGAAAATTGTTGTGGTTGGGGAGAGAGCTTAAACCCAACTCTTCTTTCGGTTTAGTTCATTTGCGGCAGTTGCTGTTGAAAGGAGGCGGTGCTTGCTAGTCCTTTGCCTCCTCCTCTTCTTGTTTTATGTTTTGGCTAGGTGGATTATGTGTGTATGTGTTGGGCAAAAAGGTGGCAAATTGGGAGCTAAAATGCAGCAATAATGATGGTAGTTAAAAAAATTCCGGATGGAGAGATAGAGAATGCACAAAAAATTAAAAATTAAGGACAGGAGTGTAAAACAGTTCATGCAGTTCTTGTGCATATACTGTCAAAATAAGATAATAGCTTTACCAAAAAAAGATTCTTCGTCAATACGGACTTTTTAGATTAATTGGAAAGAATTAAAACGAATAAATTAGATTCATTTTATGCAAACTTATAGAATTATACCTGACAAAATGTTTGCCTGGTTTCAATGACCATTTTGAGTATTAGATGTCCGCAAATTAAAATAAAAATGGCTGCTTACAAGGGTTTGAAAGCCTGTTATTCGACTCATGTTCATCTTCAGATTGTCTACTGAATTTATGGCACGGGATTACTATTAAAGCAGATATACCGTATTCTTTCAGACAACACTTGTCTAATATTAGTCTTCAAAAAACTGGGTCACAAAAACAACGCTATGAACACGATTTTGAATAACGGGAGGGGAGTGGTGCTTTAATTAGAGGGAACACGTTATTTGCTAAAGCTTTTGCAAGCACACTTGCGAGCTGTTTTTTTTCAGGTAGGCATAATTTTGATTAGTGAGCGAGAAGCGGTTTATTCGATTTATTGCTATATATATTTTCAAAATTTGTTATTGGTGATCAACTTTGGGCAGGGAGAATTTTACTATTTGTTCGATATTTTACTCATAGCAAAATCACATACATTGTTTGATGAAAATGTGGGGATAGGGGCGTTTGAGTTATGGAGTGCAAAAGGGCACAAAGTAACTCAAACGACTTATTATGGACGTTTGAGTTATTGGGTTGGCCGGAAAGTAATGTCGTTTTTTTTCTAACGCTTACCACGCTGTGTTTGTTTTTTTATCACTTTTGTTTTTATAACAATAGAGCATTATATACGAAAATGAAGCACTGTTTCTCTGCTTCCAACATTTTTTTACAATTTTCTTACATGTAAAGATTTTAACATGGTTTTAGGCCTTTCAAATGAACTGTCAAGTTGATGAAAAACGCATTTTCGACACATCCTCCAAGGTCAAAAAGCGAATGAAGCGGCTCGGGAAATCGGTCAAGTGTACGGAGAGGTCTCGATGGACATAAGGGCAGCTCAGCGTTGGTTTGCAAAGTTCAGAAGTGGTGATTTTTGCCTCGACGATGCTCCTCGTTCCGGCCGACCATCTGAGTGTCGAAAATGCGTTTTTTCATCAACTTGACAGTTCATTTGAAAGGCCTAAAATCATGTTAAAATCTTTACGTGTAAGAAAATTGTAAAAAAATGTTGGAAGCAGAGAAACAGTGCTTCATTTTCGTATATAATGCTCTATTGTTATAAAAACAAAAGTGATAAAAAAACAAACACAGCGTGGTAAGCGTTAGAAAAAAAACGACATTACTTTCCGGCCAACCCAATACTTTGTGCCCTTTTGCACAAAGTAACGGAAACGTCTTAAAATAAATTTTAATCTCGTTTATTAATTTTTTGAAATCTCTTTCGTTGCTCTTTGCGAATGTCTCTGTCTGTTAAAAATATTAATTGATTATCATTTCGTGTCCCTCCGTTCTTGTTTTTGGTGAATGTTTGACTTCGTTGTGTAACAAAGTACAACATTTCATTGTTTTTTGTTAAGTTTAGATGGAAGATTTTTCTTGGACTAACGCCGATGTGATAGGAAAGCTTCAGCAACTCAAGAAAAGCTGGTCACGTTGGGTGATGCCGTTTACTACTTCAAGCAGCAATACAACTACAAATGTGCAATCAGGACTATCTACAAACACATGCCAAAGGAAGTCACAGTCGATTATTACCTCGCTAAAGAAGACGTATTGTAATTTTTTTCAATTTTTTTTTCTTCTGTTTCCTGCTTTTAGATGAATTTTTTTCAAAATTTGGAAATCAAATGCTAGCTATCAAGGAGAAGGCCAACTACCGAGTTTACAGAAAACAAAAAGAAGAACGCTATGCATGCATTGACTGTGAGAAGTAAGTTCATTCATTAACTGAATGGTCGTGAATAGGGCGATAGCAAATTTGTTCCCGGTAAATTTTTCACCTAGTGAGTACTAAAAATGTACCATAAGAACTATGAATAAGTTTAAAACCGATGCCCTTTTTTCCTGTTTACCTCCATTCGAACCATGTGGATATTACGAATTTACCTGATGCAGATGTAATAAATTATTTAATCATTTAGGACTCTTTTTCCTCTCTTGAAAACAGTTGGTCGCTACACACTCAACCAGGGGTTTTACGCTAATGAATGCCGACTGTATCCAATCAATAAGCTCGTCGCAAGGGACATCGACCGGGTTATGCGAGAGGAAGCAGAAAAAAATTCATTAATGAGGTAACAAGAAGCACATGAAAGAGAACAGCATCACGCTCTCAAGTTGGCCAAAAATGCAGGGCAAACGGCAAGGAGCAAGATTCAATAGCTATTCTCTTTCCGTCATGGCATGACGTCCCCAACCAATACTATCGCCGAAGAAAGATGGTCGCCACAAATGTGAGAAATCCCTATATGCCACCGCAGATTTACCATCAGACATACCGAGCTCTCGTAATGGAAAACAGCGAAAGGTTAATGATTATTTATTTATGTTCTTACTGATATATCTTGTGTGCTCATAGGTGGTTGTCGTTGGCTGATGAAGAGTGTGGAGTGGTGTTGTTTGCATCGGATGATGGAACTTTTGACCTGTGCCCAATCGGATTCGCACAAATTTTACGTTAATCATGGATTGGTTTGTTTGTTCTCCTCTATCTTTCTAAGTCAACTGGTTCTCTCTTTCCAGTACAATGGCGAGTGGATTGCGATCGCAACCTGCCTTATGCAGAATCGTTTGGAGACCAGCTATACCAGCATCTTTGAGCATCTCCAAGCAAAATGGGTAGAATTGGGGTCAAGCCAACCTTTGCGACGTTTCATTGCGATTACGAGAAGGCGGAGATGGGAGCAGCGATGAAGGCATTTGGACTTGAGGTAGAATGAATTTTTATTTTCTTCCTGCATTATAATAAGTATTTCAGAATATCCGTGGGTGTCTGTTTCACTATGCGAAGGCAATCCTCCGCAACGTCAACTCTCTTGGCTTTCAGCAGCGGTACCAGAAAGACGAAGACTTCAACATGCTTATTAGAATGACAATGGCTCTTCCGCTTCTTCCGAAGGATCAGGCGGCTTTGACATGGAAAGATCACATCAAGGTGAAGTTGGGGCAGGCCACCGCATCAACCTTCTGCGACTATTTTGAAAGCCAATGGTTGAAAAAGAAGGCAAGCCTATGGAATTTTTATCGTCTCCGTCACCGAGCTACCAATGTTTGCGAATCCTACAACTCCTTTTTGAAAAGGTTGGCTATTCTTTTTATTTACAACCCTTTCTTAACCTTTCTCATTGCAGACGAAACGGAGCACTTCGACGACCTGGATGCACGATGCTTTACCAATTTCTGCAAAAGCTTCAGTACCAGCAGTCCGTCCGCATTATCCAGCTAGAGAGCGGGCAGCAGCCGAGGCCACCAAATAAAATGTACTTTCAGATGAACGAAAGTTTGGAGAAATTGTGGTTCGAGTTTGAGGTTTATTATTCTCTAGCTCTGCTTTTGTGTCCTCTTTTACAAATATTCTTAATGGAGAGCACTGCTACCGCCATGCACGATGTGAGTATTATGCCCGACATACTTGATTTCCTCGCCGCTGCCAGCCATTTGCTTGCCAGAGCCGAAAAGAAGGAGCAGCGTAAAGCGATGAAGAAAAGAGCCAGAAGAATGAGAAAAGTGGTTGAGAGGGTGTCAAAACGCGCGTCAAAAACAGAGCCAAGCAAAAGCTTTGGGGCAAGTCAAGAGCTTTGTGAGCGTGAGATGCAAGGTATGATTAAACACTTTCTAAGAAACTTCGTATAGCATCACAAAAAGCAGCGGCGGTTGGAAACTCTCGACGAAGAGGTTAATTAGATGACTCAAGGTATGCCTTGGAATTGTGTTCATCTTGCTAGTACTTCATGTATTGTTGTAGACGAAGAAGACACAGCGCAGTGGAGGCACTCTGCAGAGAAATGAACAAATCTATCGAAGAGATTGAAAAATCAGTCAGAAGATCTTCTTTTGCCAAGGAGCATAAGACGCCAACCAAGTTCGTGGAGATTCTAGGCGACGGGAATTGCTTTTATCGGTAACTTTAATGTTACTTGAACTACTCTCAAATTAATTTTAGAAGCATCTCATACCACCTCGACGGAGCTGAAAATTATCACCTTTAAGTGCGCAAGGACCTAATGCAATACCTACAAGCAAGTCGAGAGGACAAATTTGCATCAGCCGTTGGAAGTCCAGGAGAAATTCTTCAGTACGTCGCTAAGCACCGAATGCCGAAAGAGTGGGGAACAACGTTAGAGCTAATCTTAGCAGCACGTCTTTATTTGATTAACATCGTCCTTTACTCGCAGGAGATGAAGTCTCCATTTGCTTTCTACTCAGCATATTTTGAAGCGGTTGGTGCCTTTATTTGGATTCCCTCGTTTATAGTCATGAATTTTTCTGATTTAGGTCGATAACTCTTTCAGGCCAAATACGCAAACAGTGATGATCAGGCACACTCAGTCAAAATTTCTACATTTTGATGTGGCAGTTGTATGAAAAAAAATTAAAAATAGTTCGTTTTTGTTGTCTAACTGTTTGTTTGCCAGTTGTTATTGTTTGTAATGGTGAATAAAGTTCAGGGGTATTTACGGTGAATAAAGTTTAGCGATATTTACGGCGAATAAAGTGCAGGTAGTTTGAATAAGTAGATTAGGCTAACCGGAACTCTTTATACCCCACTCGCAAGAACCCCGCATGATCTGCGTCGAAACGATTTCTTGTAATTTCTAAAACCTATTATGTGGTTAACCTTAACGAAAGAGAAAAAGAAATCGAAAATGAACGGATATTGCCAAAATAAATGAACGAAATATTAATTTAATTTAAGACGTTTCCGTTACTTTGTGCAAAAGGGCACAAAGTAACTCAAACTTCATAATAAGTCGTTTGAGTTACTTTGTGCCCTTTTGCACGCCATAACTCAAACGACTACGCACCAAAAATATGTCCAAAAATTGCACAAACTCTAAAGTGAATTTACCGATTTTCAATTTTGTGGTAAATTTTATAACCCTTAATTTTTCCCTTTCTTTCTATGCAATATTGATTTACTAGGGATAATAGAGGCCTATCGGCGCCAAATATATATCCATCACATACCTCCCTGATTAGTTACTTCCTGCCCCTTCCTGGTCACCCCCTCCTGGCTACCTTCTTCCTTAGTGCTTCCCTCTTGCCTACAAACTTCCCACCTTCCTTCTCGGGTATTATCCTGGTGGTTCAGTTACCATCCTATTAATTTAGGCAACTTCCTGGTGGTTCGTGTGTATCCACGTGGTTCGGGCCCCATCCTGGTGGTTGGGGTATTTTCCTAGTGGTTCGAGCCCCATTCTGGTGGTTCGGGTACTACTCATGTGGTTCGATACCACATGAGTGTTGACAGAAGCATTCATGCATCCAGTCTTGTGTATGGCAAAATTAACCAAAACCAACTTAGATCATTTTAGAAAAATTTCAGAGAAAAACATAAATTCCAGAGAAAAAGCCATTTGAAGTTGACAGGTGGACTCTGCCAAACGTAAATTTGAACTTCTTTTTGACCAAACTTTTTATATTTCCAATGAGATTGCGTGAATTTTTTTCTTAATAAATAGCGCAAAGTCTAAGCTATCCAATGGTATGAAAATTTCTGATAAATGGCTTTCATTCATCGAAGTCATGAAGAAGAATCAAATAATTGAACGGAAAAAGCACTCGAATAGAATGTGTGTTTCAAAAGCTGAAAGCAGTTTTTTTAATTTATTTTTTTGCACATTTTAAAACATTTTTATAGATTTAAATGTAATTTTCCATTTTGGCGGGATTTCAAGGCAGGAATTTTAATGAAAATAGTTTGAGGTTCAGATTTTAAAATGAAAAAGTTTGAGATTTCGTGGAACACCAAACGAAAAATGAATAAATTTTGCCAGTTTGCTTTACATATAAATTTGTTTGGTGAGCATTTGAAAATTTGGTTTAAAAGTTCAGCGAAAACATTTTTGTAAAAAATGTAGAGCAGAGAGGTGAGGTAACAGAGCATTGAAAGTTCCGAACCTGCATTGACGCACATTATAATTTTTGAGAACTCATGCCAAATACACTCAAAGGAATGCCTTGGAAGTAAATGAAGCTCTCAAATTATCACGCAAGCGGACTCGAACTTTCCACCTTTAATTTATTACAAACCTAAAATCGATCCACTACACCACCGAAACACTTCGGTAAACAGCTAAAATACTCAACTAAATTTAGTCACTGACACTCAAATATGGTCATTTCTAGTCGCCCTCACCATAAACGAGCGATAGATAAATTTTTTGATATAAAAACACTATTTGGTTTATAAAAATTTTGGTCGTAACATGCATTTATGGATGTGATTTTGTAACACGAGGCGAAAGCGCGCATGGCTTAGTTGGTTAGAGCACTAAAATTTTAGAAATTAATGTCTAGAGTTCGAATCCGACTAGTGACACCGTTTCGCTAGATATTCTTAGAAGTGTACACTTATAGAGAGTGAACGGAAACGTCCACAGGGCCTTCGGTGCTGTCATTACAAAATAGGGGTTTGCAAAATAGACAGTGGAATTACGGAATTGAACTGTAGGATGTGTAAACACGCAATACCATCTGTTTACCTAGTGCACTACACATGCCAATCATTAGGTCGAATTATTATGTTAATTATTCATGATAAAATCTATATTCAAATTTTAGGCATAAACTTTGGACCACTTGGTGCAGTCTTAATGTTATAAGCCCTAATTTCGAAAATTTTAGAGTCCTACTCGAAATCCAAGTATCTGACACGAAAATTTTGCTGACCCAAAAAGAACCCCAATAATGACTAAGCCCTAATTTCGAAAATTTTAGAGTCCTACTCGAAATCCAAGTATCTGACACGAAAATTTTGCTGACCCAAAAAGAACCCCAATAATGACTAACGCTGTACCAATACATCGTCTTTGTAGTATAAAAGTGTGCATAGATGGCCATACTTCGAGGTGGTTATTTGGTTTCAATAACAGATAAAAAAATTAGGGCAAATTTTGGGCTGTATTGGTTTTCGGCATTAGCAGTTTGGAAAAGCGCGAGTTTTCAAAATTTCCGTTTTCGGCATTTGCCGCTTTCGGTAAATTCGCTTTTCGGGAGCCTTTTTGGAAATTTTCCGTTTTCGGCAAGTTGGGTTGGGAATTGGTGAGTTGAGTTTGGGAATTTGATTTTTTTGGAGAAATGAGTTTTGAAATTTGAGCTTTTCGAAGAAATGGGTTCGGAAAATTTCTATTCCAGGTTTATTTTTTAATTTTTGATTATTCCTCCTTTGAAAGCCTTGTTATATTTATTGTTATATTGAAAGCCTTGTTATAATAGTCAAATTTGTCCTTGTTTTCACTTATGTATATGTACATAGCAATCGTCAAAGACTCCAATTTTTTCACCTATTCTCTCTTCAGGCCTACATAACCATCCTACTGATGCTTATATCCACCCTACTGATATACCCACCTACCACACAGGTCAACCTACCCACCCTACTGGCATAGATTGATATCCACTTACCCCAGGGTGGCCACCCAGGGTTTTGTGATTCGGGTGTCGGAAATATCAATTTCGGTTCTAATTAACCCAATTTCCTACATGATTTCACGTCAGAATTAGTGGTTTGTTTTTAATTTTGACTATAATTTTTCTCGGGCCATTTAGGTGGATATCCCCTTGACCTCATTTTGTATGAAAATTTAGTAAGAAAGGCAGCTGAGGTTTCAAATTGCTGACTTTTCTGGACTGGTGGCACAAGACAAAAAATTTGACATGTATGAACATGCTTTACTTTTCTTGTAATCTCATTGATTCTAACGACATGCTTTACTGGCTTTGCACATCTTTTAGGTTAGTCCGTAAGTTCGCGGGTGGTTATAAACGGTAATTAACATTTTCCTAAAGGTTTCCGACTTGTTAATTTATCTCACAGCCAGCCATTTTTCACCAGAAAATTTTTTTTCGACGCACCAACCTCGAATTTTTATATGCTCAATCGCGAGCGCGCACCGGGTTTCCTAATCAAGGACATCAACTTCGAAAATTAATGACTGCAAAAATGACCTAAAAATTGAGCGTTTCAAACAGGTTAAAGCAGCGTCATAGTAAAGGTGAAGATGTTTTAGTTATTAGTTAGTCAGAGTCGAAAAAGACATTTCCAAATTTTTTTTACTGTTTTTTGTGTAATCTGCTAGTACGGCACACACATTTTAAGCCTACTCGCCCCCTTTTAAGTCGTCACCTAAGCCTAAGCAAAAAATCAAGAAAAAACAAAGCTATTCATTGGACTTTAGACAATGATACTGGCCTTCTTCTGAAATCAGAAGCCAATTTAAAGTAAAAATTTTAGGAAAAAACCCCAAAAATCAGTGTATTGATCTGCCCTTTTTAAAAAGATTTGTTCTTTTTTTCGGGACCCCAAATCATTTTTTTGTTGGAAATGGCAATAGGCACTGGGTAAAATGACTTTTTCTGAAAAATGTCTTTTGTCTTACTTTAATGGCACTAATTTACCATTGTGCTGTCAAAGTTTCATCGAGCTGCTAAAGTTGGGTTTGGACTGCTAAACTTCCATTGGACTACTAAAGTGCAATGGTACCAGATAGTTACCTATTTTCTCGTAGAATTGTGAGGAATTCTTGAATTTTTCGATTTATAATTTCTGAAGAACTTCACGACCCCCTGTAAACACAGAACTAATGATTTAAATTATGACACCCGTTTACAAATAAAAGGTACCTGTTAATAATTTGCTTTTGCAGATAGTCCCTAGACATTACATGACAACATCACTCGTTTTGTTGAGCTAATTTTTTCGAAATCCTAAATTTTAGCATTTCCCTATGTTACAGTAGCCCAGATCGAGATTATTAGGGAACCCATGCAATTATTGTCGGCAATTAAAGCAGTTATGAATTTCCCTTTCCGACCATCTTTTTGTGGTAATAATGGCTGGCTTTGTTGTGTTTGCGAAGCACAAAGAATATTGTTCACACCTTGGCATGCTCCACTGCATTGGGCTACTGCTTCTGACCACTTTCCAACCCGAACATTTAGGAGAAGGGAGCACAAAAAAGCTAATAGCTATTTTTATTTGCTTTTTGCATTCTAATTAGCTTTCCTTTGCGCGCCTCTCAACAGCCATTTTCTGAGAGGAAAGGAGGATATACAAAAGGTAGCCTGCTGTTTCATAATTTCTCTAGAGGAAAAGGTGTGAATCAGCCACCACCCAAGTGGAATTTGCTTATCATATTTGTCAACAAGTGAGCAATCCTTTCTTTTACTACTACAAAACTTTTGTAAACACACATTTTTATATGAAAATGTAAATTTTTAAGTGAATTATCTTTTTGTGTAAAACTGGCATTTTAATAATTTTAAGAACATAAAAACTTCATTGCGTGTGTTTCAACAGGTTTTGGGGGCCAGGGGTCCGAGTATAAGTTATAAAAATTTAAGGCCTAATGAGCAACTAAGAAAATGAGTGTGAGTTAAGCGAGAACTGAAAACGAGAAAAAAGTCAAAACCGAAGTCGACCGGTCACAATTTATCATTAAATAGGCATGCCCGTGAGCCATACTGCAAATAAAAGCGGGACTAGCAACTTTTTTCAATCGTTTTGTTTTCACATCGAACATGATATTAAAGGGAGCGCGCAAATTGTGCCACTAGTATTATGCATGTGGATAAGCGTTAGTGTTTGCTGTTCCAAAATGGTGCGCAATTTCGACCCCATCTGGTGGCACGCTAGCTTTTTCGGCTTGTTTAGCCAATATCTAGGGTTAATTGGGGTCACTGATTTCAAATCTGCCGTCAATACCTCTTTGATAAACCCAAATTACTTCTGAGAATTGGTCAAATAACTAGCGAGCCACCAGGTGGGGTCAAACCAGTACACCATTTTGGGACAGCCAACACTGCAGTGTGCCATGAATCAAGGAAATTTCTAGTCACACAAGTTGTCCGATCCCTTTTATGACTTTATACTAGTTTTTAAATTGGGTGGAAAACTTCAATAAATCAAAGAGACCGCAAGCAAAAAGAATAACACTGCCAGTCACGGCCTTCATTTTCGCTTCGCACACGGGCATTCACTTTATAATTGACATTATCAAGCTTTTTAATTTTCGGCTGTCTTTCCAAAACTATTTTATCAGCTATTTTAGGTGAAAAATACAAAAAGTCTAACTTATGTCTACAAGTCTGAAGTCTGTTTTATTTTCTTGAGAAATGTTTTTCTATTAAAAAGCTGAAAATACACAAAAGCTTCAATAGAGAAATTAGAGCAAAATAATACAGTCGACTCTCTCCATGGTGATCACCCAAGGTACTGACCCAATCTGGTCACCATGGAGAGCGATCACTATGGGGAATTTTTATTCAAATAACACCACAATCGGTAATTGGTTAGGCTTAAACGGTGTCCTTAGTGCAGTTGCCAACTGTAGAAGTTAATCAGTTAAATGGCGGAGTGGCAAGATTGGTACGAGATATTCAAAGTTGCGGTACACAACCACCCAAGTTTAGCCTCTGTTGAAAAGATGATCCACCTTCGCTTTCTCCTGGATGGTGAAGCTGAAGAAGTAATTGCCGCAATCCCAATTCAAGACCAGAATTACCAGCTCGTACTCGAACTACGGAGTTCGGAGTACGGAATTGTTGGTGTTTGAAAGGAAATCAACGATAAAAACAGAGAACCTATGAAAATCTACTCAGCTCAAAATACCCGAGTACAAGTCGGGACAAAAGATGAACAGATAGTGCTTAACCCATCTGGCATGGAGCCCAGTTTTCCAGCTACAACTACTATCGTTATTTCATCTGGAGAAAACTAACGCACCTACACAAAAACAAGGAATGCCTGCCAGTCAAAATCAAGAAACCAGACATTCTGATCAAAGTTCAAGATCTTGCAACCTTAGCAATTTCGAACAGTCCGATTTATCTGACCAAACAGAAAAGAATTAGTTTATGGGTTTTCCAACCTTCCAACTACAGTGGTACACAAAGCTTAACTAGATTAACTACAAGAAACAAAATAAAGATTGGGTTTCATTCCCGAAGAAAAAAATTAATAAAGGATTGGAAACACCAACCACCAGAAAGTGAGTGCTGGGTTTCGATATTATGCTTGACTTGGATGTGCTAGGGGAGTATGCTTGGCCAGAACATGACACTGTTAGGTTTCATTCCCGAAGAAATTCTCGAAGAAAAAAGTGGTTTTTTTAATTTTAATTTCTAAATTTTGTTTTGATCACTATGGCGAGCGTTGATCATATATAACGGGGACCGCCAAAATCTGATCACTATGACGGGTGATCACTATGGCGAGCGTCGACTGTAATCATTTTCACCCTCTGTGTCGAGCAGCAGTTGATGTCAACGCGATCTTCTTGATTTTGGGTGGTCTTACGTAAAATTATTTGTGGTTTTCACTTATTCCCTTTGATTGATCCCTCAATTTTTGGCAGTCTACCCGAAATGATTTGTTCATTATTTGACTTATTGAACACAAAGAAGTGAATGAGCATTAACCACACACTTCCCTCCCTCTCCAACCACAACAAAGTGAACAGACAACAACAGAAAACTGAGAAAATGCAAATTTGGCTCCCTTGACATATTGATCCATAGTGGTTTGGAAAAGGGTGGTCAAACCTGCTGCCTCCTGGTCTCCAACCTCCTAGTTCCGTAAGGAATATTAGTGGTCAGTTGAACGAGAGCAACATTTTTTAGGTTGGCAAGCAGTATGAATAACCCACTACATGATAAATCGTCACGCGCACAGGATTTATATAGGATCCCTCAACACATTTGTTATCACTTTTATGACAAAAGTTTGATGGGTGGCACAATAATTTGAAACTAACTTTTTGTGAAATGTTGCAAATCTCTCATTTTTTACAGTTTCACTTTTTCCAATCAATTAATTTTTAAGAATTTTTTAGAGTTATCGCATTGTCTCTCAAAGGGGCCTATTCGCATATATTGGAGCAGGAAGCAGGGTGAGTTAATAGAGAAAATACGGTAGTGCTCTATCTACATAGTTCTCTACTATCAGACTTGGGTTTGAGTAAAATACTTAAAGAGATAGATAACCTTGGAAAGATTGATATCCTTGGAAAAAAGCTTGTGTGCTACTCCTATGTCAGAATGTTTTACTATTCCCGGGTGCCACTTAACTGCCTCCAGAGTAGACCACATATTCGATTTTAAGCTAAATTCTACAGTTGATTCATTTTGATACATTCCACAAATATTGATTTTTATTAGCGAATCTGAAAAATAAATACATGCAAGCAGTTTAAAGCAAATAAGAGTCCAAAGGACAGTTCGCGTAGACATGAACTGCTTTTTTGGTTGAACAAAAGTACAGTAGAGTAAAAAGTCTGCGAACAAGCATGTTTTCTGCAGTCTTTGCGTTATAACTTCCGGCAAATCTTTTTTTTCGCATACCTATCAAAAGCAAAACTACTTTACGTAGTCTGACCTTTATTTAAGTACAAAAACGTTTGAGTCTACGAAATATTTTGTCACTAAACAGCTCTTTATTCGAAATACCGCTTTTTAAAGGCGGAAAAAAGTCTGCGAACAAAACACATACTTGTCTGTTTTCCATAGTTTCATACTATTTCCGATATTTTTTGGCTTTTGTTTCGTGTATAAATGAATTAATGTTTCAGATATCCGGAAAAGAGCTTGCTGAAGGAGTGAAAGAAGCCATCGTTCGCCAAGATCAACAAAGAAGGAAGATCAACATATCGTCAAGTGGCAGCTCTCTTTGGTGTCGGAACAACAGTGGTCTATCAAATATAAAAGCGCTTCCTTGAGTCGAATACTGTCGCAAATCTCCCAAGAAGTGGTCGGCCAACTCAACCGAAAGGAATGATCGGGCACTTGTGAAAATTGTCAAGGATGATCCGAAGAAGACAGCTACTGATGTGACCAAATATGCAAATGAGCGTCTCAAGCTTGGAATCACCACTCGTGCGGCGAGGAATATTCTCAAGTAACTGTTTATTTTAGTGAAAAATATTGTCCTTATGTTTATCTTTAGACGTGCCAACTTGCCTACTGCCAAACCGTCGAAGAAACCGTGGATTTCGAAAAAAAATGTCAAAGCTCGTTTGAAGTGTGCTTATCTGGATTGGTCTGTTGCTGACTGGGGAAGAGTGCTTTGGAGCGATGAAAGCAAGTTTAATCTGTTTTCTTCCGATGGGATCCGATATGTGAGACGTCCTCCTGGCCAAAGAAACAATCCAAAGTACCAAGTTCCGACCGTGAAGCATGGCGGAGGATCATTTATGATTTGGGGTAAGAATTGACAGCTTTTGGTTGGAATGATTTGGTTGTTTTAAGGTGCTTTTTCGAGAGACGTTTAGAAGGAACAATGTATGCTAAGGACTACAAGAACATTTTGGAAGAGAATATGCTGGAACACGCCGTCACCTGCCTCGGTGCCGACTGGATCTCCCAACACGACAACGATCCAAAGCACACCTCCAAGCTGGTCAAGAAGTGGTTCGTCGACAATGATGTGGAAGTTCTGGAGTGGCCGTCACAGTCTCCTGATCTAAATCCAATTGAGCATCTTTGGGAAGAGCTGGACAGAAGAATTCGACTCAGAAGTTTTACCAAAACAGCCGATTTGTTCAAGGTTCTTGCTGAAGGGTGGAAGAAAATATCTCTTGATGTTGTTATTAAACTTGTTGAGTCTATGCCGCGTCGCTGTGCTGCTGTTATTGCTTCCAAAGGTTATGCAACAAAGGATTAGAGTTGAATAAAACATCTGTGACCTTTTTCGGATATTATTTTTGTGCATTTGTTGAGAAATAGACAAGTAAATGTTTTGTTCGCAAACTTTTTTCCGCCTTTAAAAAGCGGTCATTCGAATAAAAGAGCTGTTCAGTGACAAAACATTTCATAGACTCAAACGTTTTTGTACTTAAAATGAAGGTTTCTCAAAAAAAATCTTAATTGCTCAGAAATGACATGACCCAGAAAAATCGCGATTTGAAATATCAGTACTTCAACTTTTAGTCATAGCTCAGAAATTTTCAAGCATCTTTTGGAAATCCTGCAATGACATGTTCCGTATCGGGTGGTTTGAAAGAAAACAGTTTTGTTCAACCAAAACTACAAGCATAGTTCGCATTTACGCATACTTTCCCAGTCCCCGAATGAGGAGGGTGTTTTTACGTACATAAAAAAATAATGAGGCAGACAATATAGGGAATTTATTATTCAATTAAAGCATTTAACTTTGGCTTCGTATTTCAATATTTTGCGTGTATTTGTTGCAAACAGTGAAATATAAGAGAAATATGGGCTAGGGGAAATTTGCCAAAACGAAATTCGCCAAAACGAAAAGATTTTTTTTGAACTCGCAAAAATAATAGGCGAGTTCAAAAAAAAATATCGGTATCCCCGGGTTTCGGTCCTCTCATCAGAATTTTTTTTGCAGATTCGGAAATGGCAGCGAATTTCACTGGAGGAAAAAATTCGACGTTTTTTTCTACTGTGTGAAAAAAATTTCTTTATAGAGAAAAAAAAATTTCGAAAAAATCGTGAAAATCGTAAATTTTGTCATATTTTGATTGAAAGGTCGGATTTTGGTGGGGAAAAATGACTAATTTTGAAAAAAATATTTTGTCATGACCCTCTACTCCCTTCGGGTAGAGGGTCCTTTTAAGGTATTTCAGAGTCATTTTGGGTGATTTATCACATTTTTCTTGCTTCCTTGCCCCTTCGGGATGCGCAGGGGGCTTGGTTGCTTGGGGTTGAGATGTGCACACCCACATACCTTAGACACAAATCACTCGAAAGTGACTCTGGATGCATAAAAAGGTATGCATACCAGAGTTTATTTATGCGGTAGGCCCCAGTATTCAAAACTATGTTCAACATCTTCCTTTTTTGCACAAGATTTGCCCCTTTTTTGGCCTCTTTTCAGTGGACCTTAGCCGTTTTGAAATGTACTTTAAGTTTCAGCTATCAGAAAGAACTATGCGATATCATCTCCGTTTGAAATATCTTGAAAATAAAGCCGGTTTATTCCGTTTCTTAATCTAAAATTGCTTTAATAAGGTACTTTTAAGTGACCCAAAAACTCAACTTTTTATTGACCAGAGGGAGGTATATCCAAGTAGCGCAGAATTTTTTTATTCTCAGGGCTAATTTCAATACTAAAATTTTTGATTTTAGAAAAAAGCGATGCTACTTTTGATTTTGTTGTTGCCAATGGTGGAAATGCTGATTAGAACCAAAACAAGATTTCGCCCTATTTTATTTCCTCCCGATTTTGAAGTCGATTGCTATGAGGCTATGTTCTATTTGATCTCTTTTTAGACGCGTTACTCTTTCAATGGAAAAACCGAGCTTCCGGGTACAAATCAGTCTGAAGTTTATCCGCCGTTCAAAAATATGTTAAAGCCAGGGAATGTTTTCGATATGGCTAGTCAAATGTTCAAATGTCTGGGTGGTTCTATGTTGTTTTGGGCAATTCGGATTGTTCAGCCTGGTTTTTAAGTGATTTAGGATGGTTTTGCGTGGTTTCAGGCTATTCGGGCGGTTTTAAGTCATTTGAGGTAGTTAGGGTCGTTTAGAGCGGTTTAGGGTGTTCAGGGGTATCATAGGTGAAAATAAATAAAAATCCTATTTTATGCAGAAAGTGCACATGTGATGCAAAAAGAATTGAATCTGATGTAAAATAAGTTATATCTGGTGCAAGGAATAAGATTCGGTAACAATATTGTTGCAATCAACGTTAAGCAAATTCCGTTTCATGCAAAAACCACGCTTGTCAAATTTCGTTTTTGCTAAGTTTCTCCTAGCCGAGATATGAAGCTAAATTAAAATTATATTAATCCATGACTTGGATATGGTTGTGATGACTACATGGGACGGAGTAAAAGTGTGAAATCTAGTACTTGTGCTCACTACCATCTTCTTGTTTTCTGACCACTGCCGAGATGGAGTAGGTATTAGAAGCGCACTGGTGGTTGCGACGAGAAAAGCGGTCCAGCTTATCTATCAAGTCCTCCTTCCACTCCATCATGATGGTGTACCTAGAAAATGAATGGTAGAATTTATGGGTTGAACATGTACGTCCACTATAGATAGTCAAGTGTGAAGTCAACAATCATAATTAACTGTGAAAGAATTTGTGGGTAACTGCAAAACCCCACTTATAATTACAGCATAAATTCATAGTTCATGTATCGGACTAGCTGGGTAATTTAAAGGCTGAGTGTGATTTGACTGCGCATCTAACCACCAGATAAATATTTCGAACTGGCTCAGGATATGGACTCTAAAACTTACAATATGGAACGAGTACAGCACTATAAATTTTGCGGTACATATTCTGAAGCAGTTCCAATAATCATGTGGTAAGTCTCAAAGCAATTTCATAATTAGCCCCATAGCTCAAATCCAAATTCAACCCTCTCTATCTCACAGTTAACTGCACACAGTCGGGTAATCTCACAAAAAAACCTTACCTGTTAAACACGATCCCTGGGTGGCCTGCCTTGTTCATGTCATCTCTACCTGAACCATACAACAATTTTTCGTCATGGATTGTCCAAAAAAACATACCCATCAATAGGTACTTCTTGCCGATCTTCAGCTTGGGACATTTGCAAATGACCATTGCATTGGATAGCCAGAAGTTGTGTTGAATGCCTCGACGCATTTTGATGGAATCACTACGTCGTTTGAAGACTGTTCCCACTTGCAGTTTGTACTTGATCCAGCCTTCCACTAACTCTCGACTGACCACACTGACTTGCGCAGCTAAATTATTTAAGGGTTTTATAGTCAAAAATATGAGCCTTGATTGTTTGTAAAGCTAAAAGTGCTTACTTTTTGCGGTGTTTTAAAGAGTACGTGCTCGAAATTGTAATTGCTTGTAATCGAGAAAAATTGCAACCTTAAGGATACTAGACCAAACTAATAAAAATCTGGTTCGCAGACCGAAGAATGCAAAATCAGAACGGCTCACACTGATTTGGTTTGCGAAAAAACTGAAATATGTCATGAAAAAGCAAAATTGACCTTTTCTTTTAATTTTTGTTAAAGCATCGTGCAGTCCAGAATGGTTAAAACGGAAAAACGCCCGCGTTTGGGGAAAAAAGTGCCTGCTTTATGTGAAAAAGTACCCGCTTTTTTCGTTTTAGTCAAAAAGGCGAAAAAGTTCCCGCGTTTTGTGAAAATGTTCCCCATTTTTGTGAAAAATTGCCCGCTTTTCTGTGAAACTCCTCTATAATAAGGACTAAGTCGCATATTTTTGACGACCGTATAATATACCATCCATTTACTACAAAATGCTTTCAGTTCAAGAATTACGCTTTATATAAAGCATAATGAATATAACAGGTATGTCCAATAGCGGGCACTATTTCATAAAAAACGGGCAAATTTTCGAAAAGGCGGGCAATTTTTCACAAAACGCGGGCACATTTTCACAAAACGCGGGCACTTTTTCGCCTTTTTGACTAAAACGAAAACGCGGGCACTTTTTCACATAATGCGGGCACTTTTTCCCAATTTTTACGTATCGTCCGTCCAGAATCTCAGCTTTCTAACAAGTTATCAAGTGACAAAATAAGGTTTAAAAAAGTCGGAAGAAAAAGTCTTTTTAGTGGACCAAATTTTCATAAAAAAATTGCTCTATTCAAAGAACTTTCCCTCCAATTTTTTGAAGCACCATGTGGTCAGTTGACAGATTGTTAGAAAGCTGAGATCCTGGGCTACACTATACTAAAAAAGTTTGAACAAAGTTAAAACAAAACTTTTAAATATTTAAGTTTTAAGTTTTTCGTGGCATATTTCGGCCTTTTCGCAAACCAAATCAGTTTATGCCAATCAGAATTTGACACCAAAGAAATCGTGAAATTCATAATAAATCAGAACATCTGTTTACTCTGATAGAGGGAGCATATAAATTCCTGATTTTCGACGGTCAAAAGGCAGTTATTAGATCAAAAAGAAAAAACCATATTAAATCAGGACAAATGTAAACTGTAAACGGAATCTTCAAAAAGAAAAAGCAAAAAAATCTGTGTTTAGAATTGTCAGTTTCAGAGATTGACAATGAAATTCACCGTTGTGCCAGCTCTCCTCATGCTTTTTTCAGTTGTCGCTTGCGCTTTGGTGCCTGGATTCGCTATTCTAGGTGGATGTTTGTGATTGATCGGTGATTTATGATCTAACTGTGTCAATACTTCAGTTTGTTACCAGCATGTGCTCTATTCCCCAATTGCATCGACTCCAGTGCTTTACATCTCCAAGGTGTGTCTATTTTATTTGCTTGCTATTAATCCATTCCATTTTCAGGCGATTGCTTCAACTATCATGATGGCCGTGGCTATGATCATGTATTCAGACATTGCTTTTCCGTTGATCAGTAAGTTCTTCAGTGACCACCTTGTTCTATTAATCTGCTCTGTGTTATAGTGTGCTCCTTCGAGAAGATCTTTAGCCGTATTGACCTCCAGCAGAAGCAGCAGTAATAAAGAGAAGTATTGTTTCCCTATTACACGTGTATTGCGTTTTGTTATTATGGTCCGAATAAAAGTTTTTGGTGCGTCATTTTTGTGGGCTGGACGCTGGAAGGTTGATAATTTTTATGCGAAAGCTGTCTTAAACTCACTCCTATAACGCGCGCGTTATAGGAGTGAGTTTACGGGAAAACAAAATACAGATAGATTGCAATAATGAATCTCCAGAAAATAACTTACCGTACTCCCTCTTACAATACTTTTTTTGGGTGATCCTGGCGGGCGAGGCTCGGCATTTAGTACACTCTTTTTGCTCTAAACCAAAGCCAAATTAATTATTGATGAAAAGAAGAACCAACAAAAAACAGATGTCTTTTACAGGGTCGTTGAGCGGTGTGGAGGGCTGTAAAAGTCTAATCTCCAAGCACTAATCTCATTATGATTTTTGTAATGGAGCAGGGGAGGGGTCATAAAACACTTCAACGACATTGTTTTGCATCAAAAAACTCACCACTTTTGCCAACAACCACAGCAGTGTCCAAAGCGTTGGGAATGCCTGCAAATAAATTCAAACATATTTTAGTGGCTACTTTCACTGGATTAGTTGTTTGCATGTACAGAGAGAAATCTAAATACACTAATCCTGGCTGGAATTAAGTGGATTGCTGGGTAAAAGACTAAAGAATAGTTAAATCTTCGTGGGAAAAAGTTTTAAAAATTCGTCGAAATCTCAGAACATGTATATTATTTTGGAAATAACAACTTTGAAATATTCAAAATAATCTTTTTTTACATGCAATTTTTTACATGGGACTTCTATACCACAGTGGTTTATACTTTCCGGATACCGCTCTATACCGCCACGGCGTGTCAAATCGGTAAAAATCGTCAATAGGCTTAACATTCTATTTTTAACAAATTTGAAAAATCCAAAGATTTTCTAAAAAATTTCAATCATTTTTTAGTTTTTTGAACCTATTTTAAATGCTTTAAAATTTATTGATGTAAAAACAGCCACGGCATGTCAAAATTGGTAAAAATCGCTTTAAAATTTATTGATGTAAAAACAGCCACGGCATGTCAAAATTGGTAAAAATCGCAAATAGGGAACCAAAAATAACTAAAAATTCAAAATTTGGAAATTTTCCTATAACTGCTTCCAGTTAATCATTGCGACCGTTACATAGTATTTTTCTGTGTTGCAGCGGAGTGCTTATGCTTAAAATATGCCCCGTACCCGATTTAGTAGAACCGTGAAAAAAAATTTGATGAAGTACATCAAAAATAAGCTTCATAGAACACTCATTCTTACGTGATGCCCAAATTCCGATTTCAACGTCTTCTTACTGTAAGCCTAATTTTTTTTCAAAGTGATGTTACAAAAAAAACTTTAACTGTAGCCTGTTTGCTGGGCTATCCACCATTATGTTTATCTCCTCCAAACGATTGGAAAAATTGAGATTCATTGCGCGGCGAAGTCTAGCATATATTTACTACCTCCAAGTGTTTTGTCTAAATTTTATTTACCTCCAAAACCCGAATTTCTTATCATACAGAGCTCTATGAACACTCATCTTGTAGAGCGTTTCATTCAAGCATGAATTTTCTTGACGGGGATTGAAAAATCGAAAAGAACCAATGCCAAACATCGGACATAGCAAATTTTGTGGTGGTAAATAACTTCGCCGCTCAGGGAATTTATATTTATCCGATCGTGGGGAGGAGATGAATATACTGGCGCATAGCCCAGCAAACGGGCTACAATACCTAGAGCTTTTTCTAGCATCACTTTAAAAGAACCTAGATTTAAGGCTTGCATTGAAAAAAGATAAAATCGGAATTTCGGAAATCACGTAAGAATGGGTGTTTTGAAGCTTATTTTCAGATGTATTCGGCAAACCATTGTGACAAATTCGTAATGTTACCAAATCCACGTCTACAATTGTTTTTTTCAGTGTCCTATAATTATTTAACTGCTGTGTTACAGGAACAGGATAGAATTTTCGACGCTACTGCCTACGGACCTAAGCCTAAGTAAAAATTATTGGGGCGGGGGTGTGGTATACGACACTAGCTGTTTTTAGGGGTGGCATATAACACTAGCGCCGAATTTTCAAGTTTTAGTCCCCACTCCCACTGTCCGTCATTTCGATTTTTGAAACTAAACGGATAAATTTTGGTAAATTCCAGATTTAGAAAAATAAAGTAGTTAAAAAAATCATGAAAATTAAAAAAAAATAGGAAAATAATAGACGATTTCTCTGATTTCAATTTTCCGATTATTTTTTATTTCAATTGATGGTTTCCGTTACGACTTTTTTAGGGCTTCCGACTTATGCCTGCTTTGTATTCACAAAACAACGTGCCGATAGATTGGCTGTGATTACCATGAGAAAGGCGGGTAGTGAAGTTTAGAACTTTTCTTTCTTTTTCTGGACTTCTGGCACAAGGTGATGGATTTCACATACAGGGTGCCCTAAGCACTTTAAAACACTGTGAACGGTTATAACTTTTTTGTAGGCCGTATTTTTACTTCCGTAAACCAGGGCTCCCATCTGGTTTGATTAATAAGAAAAGGTTTGATTTTTAACAAGGAGGTTTGATGTGTTTGATTTCGGCAAAACAGAAGCAAAACTAGTCAAATTAATAAATTTTCGCCAACATTTTGCTTATTTTTTTGTTTGTTTTCTTTGAAAATTTTTGTCTTCGGCGCTGTTTTTTTAATTTATTTGTTTTCCGGTGTTTTTCTTTAAAAAATTGCCTCCTTTGAAAGGTGCCTCCGTACGCAAAGCAAATGTCAAGCCGCAGTATACTGAAGCATTTTCAGTACAAATAAAGTGATTAGTACCAATTTTTGTGTGCTTCACGAAAAATCTGGCTTTTCGTCGTAAATCAGATTTTCTTCTGAGAGTTTTCTGATTTTCGAAAAAAAAAACATGGCAGCCCTGTTGTAAACACAGATTGGCTCAGCTCGCTCTAGCAATTTTTCTGCTGTAAAATGTGAAAAACACAAATTCTGATTGGCCCCTCCCTTTCCATCCACAGGCCGTCCACATACCATTTTTTATTATTAGCCCATTCGACGTGAAGTCGAAAAGTAGACTGAGGTCATAAATATCACATTTTCAACTTTTCCTATAATAATTTTAGTACAGGGCAAACGAAAGTGCAGACTTCAAGTCAAATATAAGGCAAAAAGTTACATGAAACTTGTTTTGTATCGAAAAGTAAGAAATTTGTATTCTCACCTACGAGCCATATACCAAAATGTAGCCCTGGATCTGCCCTACAAAGTTGAGCAAATTTTTACAATACCGAGCATCTATGAAAACTAGAAGCAATTTCAAGTCCGGAACTCGTTTTTCTATTCAAATTGGACGAGCTTTCAAACTTTCCGCAAAAATGTTCAGAAGTCACATTTCTGACTACGTTGAAAGGCCGTGCAGTATTAAGAACTATGGCTGACTGAGAAAGTTACGACCGTTCAATGTGTTTCGAAATTCTTGCGACACCCTGTGCAGAAACCCATCAAAATGCCTTTCTTCTGCAGATACTGTTGCGATTGAAAATCTCTGAGTGTTTGGTACCTGCACTGCCTGCTTACGACTTTTGGGAGTGTGAACAGATCAACTCACGTATGCATGGAGTGATTGGCGATCTACTTTGCTGGTATCCCTTGCCACACCTATTGCAAGTCTGGCCATCCACCCCTGGTTTGCAAATGCACTGACCACTGGTTTGGTTGCAGTTCTTGGAGAGCGAGCCGATGGGGTGACACAAACATGCTAAAGTTGAAACCATAATTATCAAATTTTTCTTGTATTTATGCTTTGTTGCTGTTTCAATCAGATAATATTGTTGCCAGATAGTCTGTCGGGAAATTGAAAACCCCTCATTTTAATTAATTTTGTTGCGAAAACGAAAAAAAATATTTAGATTTCATTAACAATTTGAAGGAGAGGAAATGAGTGACCACTGGGCAAGTGACCACAGCATTTTTCCAATCTCATTGCTTTATTTGTTTTAGCCCTTTTGCCTGCAGTCGTAAATAGTTTTGGTTGCAAGGACGCAGATAAAATCACTTCATGCAGTCCTTAATTAAAAATTGACTTATTGAAATTGACGGAAATCGAGGGGTTTCGTTTTACGATCAGGGTAAAAGCAAGAGTGATTTTTTTCAGTAAAGAGAGCATTTGTTAGAATTTTCGGCGCTACCAGTTGCCCCCAAATGAAATTTTTTGAACTTTTTCAAAACACCATTTTAACCATTTTAAGCATTTCCTACACGTTGAACACGATAAAAAGGGTGTTTTCACCTACTTTTTCTATAAAGTCGATTTTTTAAAAATCTTAAATTTTGGTATTTTTAGTTGATTTCTGTTTATTATAACTGAGTAAATCAGATGTTGAGGGTACCTTGGCCCCAAAAAGATGGAATTTGAACGTAGTTTTGTTAACTGGGGCCTACCGCATAAAGAAACTCTGGTATGCATACCTTTTTATGCATCCAGAGTCACTTTCCAGTGATTTGCGTCTAAGGTATGTGGGTGTGCGCATCTCAGCCCCAACCCTCAACCCCTTTTTTGATTTTAGGTTGATATAGGGTGTTTGGAAACACTTTTAAAAAAATTTTATTTGGGGGGGGGTATACTCCAGTAGGGTCGAATTTTCTAATTGAAAAAAGTTGGAGACGATGATCGAGGACCGAGCGGGATTTGGGAACGGGACTAATTGCAACCAAAGAAAGTAATATATGACACCCATCAAAAAATAATAAATATGCAAAATAAAGTCAAATTGCAAGGTCTGACAGACGGACGACTATGTAATTTGAGACCTATTTTATTTCCATCTCGTTAAATTGGTGGTTTTCAAAGCAAATTTTTTTATTTAGTTCACCTCTGCATGCTTTGCGATGGGTTATTGGCTTGGCTATGTCCCTGTAGTAGCCCAGCCGACAGTAGTGGCAGTTTCTTCCAGCTGCAAATAGAGTTGGCTTAATAATTGACAAGGGTTTGCAGGTTATTCTGTTTATACCAGTGTTATGTCTGCAATTCAAACAGATTCCACCGCTGCGATAGCCACTCAGTCGGTAGAGTTCCTGGTTGAATCGGCATTTCCTGAACAATATTAAATTAGAAAATACTTTACATACCCTTCGCTGAAAAAATACCTAGCATGCAGATTACAATTGCAGGCTGAAAATGAAAAATTTGGTGATGGAGATAGAGTTACAGTTCAAGTTCAGGTAACAGGTGTTCATGTAGTCAAAAATCCGAACTCTAACTTGAACTCGAGGGTGTTCACGTACTTCAAGCTTGAGGTCGAGGTTGAACTCGAAAAAGTTCATGTAAATAACTTAGATCTATCAGAATCTCACCCCGAAGTGGCCAAAAACCACTGAAAGTTGATTTTTGAGGGTTTAATAAAGCTTAGGTCCAAGTTTTGCACATGAACACCTTCAAATATGACCTCGAACTTGAACTCGAAGTAGGTGAACACCTTCGAGTTCAGAACAGAGGTGTTCACGTAGCCAAAAATCCGAAATCTAACTCGAAGAACGTGAACAAGTCATAAGTAAAAAAAGCGGCACTTATGCCGTTGGGGCCCCCCCCCTCTATTTTGTCATTTATGAACAAACTGTATATTTTTATTTGTATTCAACAGGGTACAGTTCAGCAACATGGGACCATAAATAAAACATTACATCAGGACCCTTAAACTTCTTCTTCCAAACATATTCAGAAATATAGAAACATTCGCAAGTGCGCTTAGAGTGCAAAAGTTTCATATGCTGAAGCCATTCGATGAATTCTTCATTTGTCCACTTCAATTTTTCGTACAATTTTTTAGAGTTGTGTTTCGAAGCTCTTCCATTGCCAATATTGTATCTAGTAACAAAAAAAGTTATAGACGAACACAATAAACACACATGTTAAAAAGTGCCAAAATAGAGGGGGGGCCCCAACGGCATAAGTGCCAAAAAAGCCAGTAAAAAAGAAAAATGAAAAACAACGTCACTGATATCTCTCCATGGAAGTAGGAAAACCCAAAAAATAATTTTAGGAACATATAAAGGACGCACTACTCCTTGAAAATGTAGTGCAATTTTCTCCTTTTTACGGTTTTTTCGTTTTCGGAAGTTTCAAGCCTTTTGTATTGTTTGTTTCCGTATTTTACGTAGCTGGTCAGCAAATCATTACTTGTTTATCTGATTTTAAAAGTTGAAACTTTAGGGAGAAACTCCAGAAATCCTAAATTTTAGCATTTCCCTATGTTACAGTAACCGAGATCGAGATTATTAGGGAACCCATGCAATTATTGTCGGCAATTAAAGCAGTTATGAATTTCCCTTTCCGACCATCTTTTTGTGGTAATAATGGCTGGCTTTGTTGTGTTTGCGAAGCACAAAGAATATTGTTCACACCTTGGCATGCTCCACTGCATTGGGCTACTGCTTCTGACCACTTTCCAACCCGAACATTTAGGAGAAGGGAGCACAAAAAAGCTAATAGCTATTTTTATTTGCTTTTTACATTCTAATTAGCTTTCCTTTGCGCGCCTCTCAACAGCCATTTTCTGAGAGGAAAGGAGGATATACAAAAGGTAGCCTGCTGTTTCATAATTTCTCTAGAGGAAAAGGTGTGAATCAGCCACCACCCAAGTGGAATTTGCTTATCATATTTGTCAACAAGTGAGCAATCCTTTCTTTTACTACTACAAAAACTTTTGTAAACACACACACATTTTTATATGAAAATGTAAATTTTTAAGTGAATTATCTGTTTTGTGTAACACTGGCATTGTAGGCATTCAAAAGTCAAAAAAAAATATTGGCTGTGGTCTAACTGGTGTTTAGGCTAGGGGTCCTAGTAAATAAGGATGAAAATTCTTAAGCTTAGTGAAAAACTGAGAAAAATAGTGAGAACTGAAAACGAGAAAAAAGTCAAAACCGAGAATAGGTAATAAGATTACAATTTTATGATTAAACAGGCATGCCCGTGCACGATACTTTCAAGAAAGTTGAGCCTTGAAATAGGTTGGTTCAAAGACTTTCCGGACAACCTGGTATGTCCACATTTTTACGTGGTGGGGTAATATCTCTCGTGATTTTCACATACAGCCGAACCTCAATACAACGAATACCCTAGGGGACGCGAAAAATGTTCGTTATAACAAGGTTTACTACATTCGCCTAATAATGTGCAAGTAAACACATGTCTTTCTATTAGTTCGAAAGTATCTTTATATCGACATTTTTCTATACAAAATTTTAATTTTTTTGTCATATAGCAGGTATCGTTATGCGAAGGGTATACTTGTCTGCAAAATTTTGAAAAAAATGTTCGTTATATCGAGATTTGACTGCACTTCTATTCATTTATCCCTCAATTTTTGGCAGTCTACCCATAAAGATTTGTTCATTATTTGACTTATTGAACACAAAGAAGTGAATGAGCATTAACCACACACTTCCCTCCCTCTCCAACCACAACAAAGTGAACAGACAACAACAGAAAACTGAGAAAATGCAAATTTGGCTCCCTTGACATATGTGATCCGGTTTGGAAAAGGGTGGTCAAACCTGCTGCCTCCTGGTCTCCAACCTCCTAGTTCCGTAAGGAATATCAGTGGTCAGTTGAACGAGAGCAGCACTTTGTGGGTTGACAAGCAATACATACACACTTAATGATGAATGGTCTTGGTCATTTATGAAAACCTCCATGACGAAAATTTAGTGGGTTGCACAAGAATATAAGATGGACATTCAGCATAATTCTGTCATCCCCCCACCTGCCTCAAGTTCGTTCCCGCCTCGGGTCCTACACTTTTTTTACCTCAATTTTCGAAATTTTTTGCCGAATATGATTCGTCAAGCCTAGTGCAAAATATCGAAAGGATTTTGATTCTGCCGATCATTTTAAAAAATGCTAAAACTTTTGCCACTAAGACTTGCGCCTCTCGATAATCCGCCAGCCTATTTTGTAAGTAGGGTGGCGGGTTATCGAGCGCAATGGCAAAAGTTAGCACTAAAATGATCGGCAAATTCCTTGCGATATTTTGCACTATAATCTGAAAATTGAGTAAAGTCGGACCTAGGTGGGAACGAACTTGAGATGGGTGGCGTGTTATCGAGAGTCGACTGCGTACCGTATTTCCTCTAATAAGCCGACACCCCTAACTTTGAGGACCTATATCTCAGCCTGGAGTAAATATTTTGCATATATGTTTTCCACGTTTTCTTAGTTCCCGTGAGCTCTACCGATTCCACTTTTCAGATTTTGGATTTTCCCCAAAAATCTTCTACAATTTTTCTGAGTTTTTGGAGGTTTAAAAAATAAGCCGACATGTCGACTTATTAGATGAAATACGGTATTCATGTTTATGAAACCCACTAGGAAAGTGTTTATCACATTTACGTTAACGCAGGAATTACTTCCTAGCCAAGTGTTTTGATAGAATTCTTCGCATTTATTTGGCTTTAAGGGGTCCCATGATAGAATGCCGTTCCATGCCTCGACCCCACTGGTGTGTCCTTAACACCTATCATATCACTTTTGTGACAAAAGTATGATGGGTTGCGTAATAATTTGAAACTACCTACTCGCAAAATGTCGCGAATCTCTAATTTTTCAGTTTCGTTGTTTTCGGTCAGTTAATTTTTTAGACTATTTTATAGTTACCATATTGTCTCTGAAAAAGAGCCTCTGACTTTGAGAAGGTCATATCTTGGAGAAGGAAAAATATTTTTTTACGACTGATGATTGATTTTCTTAACTCCCACGAGCTCTACCTATGCCGCTCACTAGGTTTTAGTCAATTAAGAAATCACGAAATCATTTCAAGATCTGCGGTCGAGAAATTAAAAACGTCTTTCAAAGATGATACGGTAACTACTTTCCCTCACACAACAAAAAATACTAATGTATCTTTTCAAAGCAAAGTCCCCGCCAAACAAAACAACCAAAAAAAACAGCTCAAAAGAATGCGCATTTATCACCTTTTCTAAAAAGCTATTAATTTCCCAAAAAATGTTGCCACTTGTAAAATTCTCATGTCTTTTCTTTATCCTAAATTCCTTTCTCTGCAACAAAGGCCGCCTTAGTAGTGCCGTTAGCAAGGCATTAATTCAATTAATATGGCTGAGCCTGGGAAGGGGCACACTACCACAAATCAAGAGGCATGGATCATCCCCTGCTTTTATTCAGGCGGAAAAACAATCCCTGCCCCTCCAAAAGTAATTCAACGCTGATTTGGTGTTGGTTTTATTACTACGGTAATGGTTTTGTTTTGGATAATTGTTGTGTGTTATTATGAAAATGGCAACAAGAGGAATTAGTGTTCGAGAAAACGCAAATTAGTTAAAGTACTTACCCACACAAGCATGCGCATCCTCACCGGTGGCTCTGCAAAAAAAGTTAAAGTTATAATTAAATATAGACAAAAAAAATGACAGTCAACTGTATGAGTCATGGTGAATTACCAGTGTTGTGCACTTGACAAGCGAGAAACTTGCAATTTTAAATGATTCAATTCTTAGTTCCAGCAAAATGGCAATAAATAGCCTTTACTTGGCTCCCCAGATCAGCAAATTTTTCAATTATTTGTGGCTCTCGCAAGCCAAATGGACAACAGTGGATTGACTTACAGTCAACTATTTCTCATGTCCAACTTTTTGCATCGTTGACTACACCCCATAGTTATTTTTTTTTACAATTATTTATTCATTCACAGTTTGTCTTGTCTTCCAGACATGTTCAACACCCGAAATTTTGCGTTCAGCTATTCTTCACAATTATCTGCTCCACCAAATTGGGCAGCTTGGAAATTTAGAAATGGGGCTAGAAGTCGTAAAAAGTACTTTTCGATACCCTGCTTAAAACGTTATGAATGTATGTAGAAATGAAGGAATAAAGTGTTTTTATACGATCTTACTGTGTTTTGAAAAATGTCCTTTACTCTAAAATTTTGAGACATCAGCCCTGCCTTATTCAATTTGGTGCACGTTGTGATCTGCGCGACAACATCGTAACCACATTGTGGTCATATATAAACGAATTGAATTTTAAACTAGTGATGGGTTGCATACTTGCACAGCCTTATTGTCTTTTATTTCACATTTTCCCGATGGGTTAAAAAAGTTTTGCCCGTTAAAATCATTTTTTGAACTTGGTTTCTGACAAAATTATACGCAAAATTAATTTCTAGGCCTTGTTTTGCTGGAAAGCAAGCTGAAAAATCTGTGTAGAAGTTCAATGATTGGGAAAATTGTTTGAACTGGCGGGGACAGATTGTGAAACAGGTGAGCATGCCCCTTCAACGTCCCCTTTGTAGGGTTAACTATTTTTCCAATCCATTTACCTGGCCCATGGTCGATCATAGTGGAATGGTTTGCACTTTTCACTGCAATCAAGAATTGCTAACAAAATCATTAAAAATAATCTCCTTACCATTCTATTCCAGCAGTGTTGTGCTTGCAATCGCAGGAGTACCGGCCGAATTTGTCAAAAATACATCTGGAGCCATGACCATTGCACTTGCACCTGCCTCCAACAGCCAATTCAGCCAAAGAATAGAAGGAACGCTGCTTCAGAGAGTCCATATCGAGGTTTTCATATGAGGCAGTTGAATTCTCGCCAAATTCAGCACTCCCTTCATTGTCTATGGCATTGGATTCAACAGATGATTTTGAGTCATCGACAGCCAGACCGTATAGTCCAGACTAAAAAATCAAGGATGGTATTTTTTCTGGCCACAGAATATTTGAAAATAGCTACAGAGTATTTATTTTCTAGCCAAAGATTTGAAATCACGCCACAAAAATAATTTTTGGCCAGAAAAAATATATTCTGTGGTCATTGTCCAACATTGTGTGGCCACAAAAATATCATTTAAAAATAAATTTAGCGAGTCACGTTCAAACTAGTGTACAAAGAGAAATCATGAGAGCATTTGGTAAAGTATAAGTAGTGAATGGACCACGAATTTAAATTGAACTTGAATTTAAAAATTAATAGAGCCAAATTCTTTTGATGACTCGGATAACACAATTCGAAAACAACGGACAAACCTGGTCGGGCCTCAATCTGTTAAAGACAATGCGAATATCTGTAGCCGTGACCCAGTCCTAAAATACATTTACTCATTCGTGAGTTTTAAAATAGAATTGAGAAAAGTACCTGAAGCACTGGTGACTTCTCGAATTCATAAGCAGAGGGGCGACCCTCAAGCAAGGGAAAAGCAACCCGGTTTGACATTGGTGATAGAACATGTGAATCGGTACACCTGGCTTCCTAAATTAAAATTGAAAAATTTGACAGCCGATCTCTGAAACAAAGATTGAATGCATTTTGAGAGCTTTGGCGAACCTTTGGGCTCATAAGAAAAATGCAAGACTTATATCGCTTTCTATGCCGACTGTCAGAAAAGTTTCGCATTGATTCTTAAGTTATTAGAAATTTGTAATGGGTTGCAAAATTCGAAATTTCGGCGCTACCCGTGTATACACCTACCAACCCCCCAAATGAATTTTTTTTGGACTCCTTCAAAACACCATTTTAAGCATTTCCTACACGTTAAACACGATTAAAAAGGTGTTTTCAGGATACCTTGACCACAAAAAGATAGAATTTGAACATCGTTCTGTTAACTGGGGCCTACCGCGTAAAGAAACTCTGGTATGCATACATGTTTTATGCATCCAGAGTCGCTTCCGAGTGATTTGTGTCTAAGGTATGTGGGTGTGCGCATCTCAACCCCAAGCAACCAAGCCTTTTGCGCCCAGAATGGGGCGCAGGGGGCTGGTCAGAGATGCGCGCATTCACATACCTTAGACATGATTCCGAGCAAGACTCTTGATCATAAAAGGCACATAGAGGTTCTTTTTGCCTCGCTCCAGTGACCAAAACAGGGTAGAATACCTTAAAAATAGTCATTTACCCTTAAAAAAATTTCTGAAAATTAACATTTTATAAAGAAAAGTAGGTGAAAACACCTTTGTTATCGTGTTTTACGTGTAGGAAATGCTTAAAAATGGTTAAAATGGTGTTTTGAAGGAGTTCATAATTACAAGAAATTACATCGTGAGGGGGGCCGGGGGTATACTGCGGTAGGGTCGAAATTTCTAATGGGTTGCAAAAAAATTTATTTATACAAATTACAAAAAATTTTTGATGAGTTTTAAAATTAACTTTTTCGAGGAAAAATTTGATATGTGAAACACATTGACACATTAAACACATTTTTTATAAATCAAAAAATTTTGCAACCCATTTAAAGCGCTAGTCACCTAAGGTTCAATGTGAGACTTTTGGGACGACGTCGCACTTACATCTTCACTCGCTTCAAATGTAAGATTCATATGCATAATAAATTTTGATAATTATTTGATAGGTTCCAGATGGCTTCACGGATCCAAATAATTTATTTACTGTATTTTTCACTGATTACTTACCGCGTTGAGCAATTATTTCGAACACTCTTTGGGGTAGTTAGTAAGTTTCAAAAAAAATATGTAAGTGAAATAACGGCTCGAGGTGGTGAGTTAATGGTTCACCAGGTTCACCAGAAAGAAATAAAGCAATTCCTATTTTCAGTGTATTTTTCGGCTCTACTCAGTCGGCCCGTCTTTTAGTATGCACGAGAATATAAACAGCAAGTTTCTCATCACATAGCAGACTATCTGAAATTCTTTGTGCAGGGTGACACAAAAAAACAGGAGTGAGTGATTGTGTTTATTTGAAAAGTCGCTGCTTCTTTGAAGTAATCTCCAAGTTTTTTATAGGAATTATGAATCAGAGAGCTCCCAGGTAGCTTAATTACTGTCATCGATTTTCCTGGGGAAATCGATGGGGCAAGGCACTACCTACACAAATTTTTCAAAAATGTGACTGTTTTTTGTGCCACCCTGTATATGTAACGTTCTTCAGGGCTCCCCGCCGGAAATTTAAAATTTGAGCCAAGTACTGCTCATATTAGTGTGGCTAATATTACCTGTGAAATTAAAATTTTTTTCTATATTTTTAAATTTTTTATTATCCCTTGCTCAAAATATTTCCATCACATTCCTTGACTTCTTGACAACTCTCCATTTTACCAAAAAGTAACCAGCAAACGTTCGAGTCCAAAAATCAGCGAATGTTTCGCCCAAAAGAGATTGAATTAGTGTTGTTGACTTTATTGGCAGAAGAAAATCCCCAACAAATTTTTCTATTTTTGCCCAAAAAAGTGCTCACATTACTATGGCTAATGAAGAGTGGACAACGAGGAGCAGCACAAAAAGTAGAAAAAGTTGGCCAGCCCTGGAGTATTATTTAAGGAGAAGAAATAGAGGAGCCAACAAATTAGATTAGTCATCAATGCAAACGAATGAAAATACTTATTCGGCCAGTCCACCAACTAAGACCAATGAAATAGTGTACAAATATCTGCTCAAAAATCGAGACTCAGCAAAAGTTGAAATGCACAAAAGAGTACTAGATCCATTATTCCTTAGCTTAGTCCAACCTATCATTTTGACAAAAAAATGATGTTTTTTCTAGTGGTTTCAAGGAGCTTTGTCCAAAGTCATCAATTTGTGAATGATTTTTTTCTTTGGTTCAGAGAGGTGAATTAATTTTGTCATTGGTGTTTTGTACGGCCGACTCTTGATTTAACGAGACCATAAAAAGTTTGTCTCCGCCGGTTGAATCTAGAGAACTGAGTCTTTTCTATAAGGCTATTACTCTTTGCGATTTCGGACTGGACTAATTTAAAGACAACTGTCATAAGACATCAAAATTTGTTTCAATGAAAAGTTTCGAGTCTCGGAAGGCAACAAACTTTGATAGAAACAAAAGTTTCTAACTTCCTACTTAATAGAGTAAATACCAGGGTTGCTTTTCTGCCCGGACAGAAAAGATTAGGAAAGTTAGCCGGAAAAATTTCCAGTTAGCGGTGAGAAATCGGACAGAAATAACAAGGGATTGTACAGGTGGTAGTATACAGTTAACTGTACAGTCAACTGTATAGTTAACTGTTAACTGTACAGTCAACTGTATAGTTAACTGTTAACTGTACAGTCAACTGTATAGTTAACTGTACGGTTATCTGTAGTTAATTGTTTTAAACTTACAGGTTTTTGGTAAGTTATAGAGGCTGTAGTAGGTTACCATGGTGAATTACCGTCTAAATAACCCTAGTGAAAACGCATAAAAACGAGGTGTAACACGGGTTCGGCCCACAGAAAGTTTCTCTTCTCCTGTTTTTATTTCTTTCAATTTTTTGGAAAACTTTCCGCGTTCTTTTCTGTCCGGAAAGCTTTCCATGCAGCAACCTTGGTAAATACGGTAATTTTTTGAAGAAGATACACTAATAATACCTGTTCGTTATGCCTTCCGATTTCCACATTTGGCTTCTTTCCATAAATTTTCAAGCAATCAGTGGAGTAAAATTGAAATGGGGTCCATGTTTTGCCTCGATTCGTAGACTTGTAGATGGCCAGTGAGTCGGCAAGACGGCCACAGAATTGCAGCGACACATAGGTTAACTCAAACTTCTTTCCCAGCGACAAAGTTCTGCGACAAAGACAAAGACAGTAAAAAGTTCTTAATAATTTTAGCTAAAAATAAAGTGCCTACAGAGTGACATTGTGAGGGTATTCAGTGGATGGCTGTGATATCCAACACGTGTTGTTGAGTGAGTTGTTGAGGTCAGTTAGCAGAGATGCAGGGTGGGATTGTTGCCAGCTGGAGCTATCGCACACTTCACACTGCTCCTTGAACAGACCATTCTCGCTCTCTCCAAGCATGCAAAACCTGTAAAGAATGATTTTGATTGATGTAAAGAATGATTTGAAAAGATTTTGAGTATAATTTTTTAATTTTAATTTAACGGTAGCACTCCAATCCGTCGCCAACCCATGATTACGAATAAGAACTTTATTAGGTTAGCATGTAATTTTTTGATAGGTTGTATTAATTATGATTGAATATTTGGAGCAGGATTGTTGGGGGCAGTCTTATTTCGAACCGACGACTAGTAGCTGGGTTTGTATAATCTTCATTCGCGTTTCAGACATTCTTTTTGAACTGTTTTGCAGATTTTGCCTTTCTGTGCAAAACTGTTTAAAAAGAATGTCTGAAACGCAAAAAATGATGATTTCGCAACCACTTGAAAAAGTTCTGACAAACCCAGTTACTAGTCGTTGGTTCGAAATAATACTATTCCCGACAACTTCTAACATGGGTTGCGGTCTTGTTTTTGATGCATTTTTTGCTCGAACCGTTCCGATAGGCCACTTTTTTGCAATGCTATATGATCCCAACAGTTACAGTTGAAATTCATCCCTAAATTGACCCCTTTGTCCGAACTGCACGGTGACGGACGGTCTGATAATAACAGTACTTTCAAAAAAATCGAGAAATTTCAAAAAAAATTGACAGAAAATTCACGCGGTTAGTCTCACAACTTTTGGAACAACCTAATATAATTAGATTCGTAAAAGGTGCGTGCTCATTAAACATGATTGTTCACATCTAACCTAGATACCGTATTCTCTCTAATAGTGGCTACAAAATGAATGGGAATTTACCTGACATAAGTGCTCAAAAACTGGATCAAAAACACAATGTCATGAACACGATTTTGAATCGGGGAGGGGGGTCTTCTATTACAGAGAACACGGTAGTTTAGATTAGCAGAAGGTGCAAACTTGCACTGTTCTTCGGTGACCTAATTTTAACACAATTAATCCAAGGTTATATTAGTTTTCTTTTGATTTGCAAACTGTTCACATTTATTTTTGAGTTTGTAATGGTCAGAATATTGACCCTGCAAAAAAGGCTATTGTTTCTGGAGGAATTAAGCTGACCAGCTAGCTACTACTAACTGTGGTCAACACTTCATAAGCCTTATTAACACCTCCTCTGTTGCTTTGTTTCTGCAGCTGGTGGATTAGCAGCGCCACCAATAGTAGTTGTGTTATTGTCCAAACAAAAGTGGTCTTTGCCCCGTGTGTGTACTCATAGACACTGCTTAAATGCATTGCAAACATGCTGACCAAAATAAAAAATATTGCTACACAAGAGTAAAGACTTAGAAAAAATGCGTATGCACCGAGTGGGAACCGAACCCATCACTTTTTTTAGAGAAATTTTTTTATAAATTTGGCATGGTTTCCTTGCCTTGGGGATGACCAATTGGAGTCGTTTCACCTGAGTGCAACTGGCTTAGGCTGTTTTTGCTGTGTTATCCTCTGTTTTAGTCTGCAATTATTAGTACCTTTAGTTAGTTAGCTACCTTATTTCCTCAAATTGCCGCCACGGGCACTTTTTTGGTCGAACCCTAGAGGGAGGAGGGGATTGCCTTATTTTATTTATTTTGGAATTTTGGGCAAAATCTAAAAAGCAGAATCGGTAGAGCTCACGGGGATTAAGAAATTGCGAAAAAGAACAGCTTAAATATTTTTCTGCAATGCTTCAAAGTCAAGTGGGGCGCTGTTGGGTATCGTTTTCTTTAAGTGCTCCGGCAGTTAGAGGAAGTACGATGCATGGCTCAAACCACACGGGTGGTCGAACAAAATTCGTGTTATTATATTACATAAGCAATTAATAAGAGGCTTAAGAGAAGTAAATCGGTAAAAAGATCGAGATACTGTCGTCAAAAAGAGTTATGACTGCATGAAATTGGCCGAATTTCTTGACCCGACTTTTAATTCTCTTTCTTGATTTGTATAAGACTATCAACTTTTATCCATATCTGCTGAGTATCTTTCGAAATTCCGTTTTTCTAAATCTGTGATTTTTGAGGAAATTTCGGCTAATAAAAATATAATTAACCTATTTGTCCAAAAGTCTTTCTTAATTAAAGAAGCAAACATAGAAAAGCCTAAGAGAAAGTTCACAACCATTTTTGGTAATTTTTTTGCTCTTTTATGTTTGTGTGAGTAATAATCGGGCCTTTTTGTCTGGAGCACAAACAAAGACTGCCGCTCTAGTGGTGTGGCTGGGGGATCAATAGTTTAACAGTTTTGTTGTCCAGTCAGATCTAATGGATATGTACACACACCCACCACACATATATACACACATACATCTATATATCAATCCGTTAGATTGACCAACGAGATAAGAAAAAAGAGTTTTGAGCCATCTTTTGAACCGCTCCTTTTTTGTGAATACAGCAGTATTTTTTTCTACTGAGACCGCCCAAAATCGGCATTTTAATTTAATTATACGATCTGTATGATTACTATTGTCCATTTGCTCTCTAGCTTTTGTGGCTCCAGCTAACAGGAATCGTGGCTCTCAGCTGGCAAAAAGGGCTTGATCCAAATTTCGGTAAAGGGACGTTTCCGGTTTTTTTTTTCGAATGAAAAAACTAAACGGCAAAAAGTGATTTAAAAAAGAATTGCCTTGGTCCCCTGTTGTTTTGAAACCTTGCTTATTGGCGTTTTATTGTATTTTACGTAGCCTTTAATCCAGAAAGTGTGGTGCAGTAGGAAAGTTTGTTGGTGTGGCAATTTTTGCTCTGGTTCGATTCCATCTTCCACCATCTGGTTGTTGTTTATTTTTACAATTTTTTTAAATCTGATAAATTAGAGAGTCAAGAAAATGTAAAAAAATCAACCAGAATGGATTCGAACCAGAGAAAAAAATGATCTTGCCTTAGACTATCCCACTGCTCAAAATACCAGGGTGCCTCAGAATAAAATTTTGTGCCGAAATTGGGTACTATTTCACAAAATACAAATTTTTTTAGAAAAACAAGTGCGAACTGTCCTGTACTTGCAATAATTCGATTTTAGAAATTGTTTGAGGTTCGTTCCCCCCCAGTCGGTGCTTAAACAAATTTTTGTTTCGTCTGCAGAACGTTCGTAGCAAATATTTTCAATCAAAACCTCACTAAAATCGAGTAAATTGATGTGGTAGCAGTAAGGAGGAGCGCTGAATTAGCAAAATTAGGACAGTTAGAGTGTATTCGCCTAAGTTTCTTTGCTGCTCACTGAATCAAACAGGTTGGTGCTGTAAAACACTTGCAGACAAGTATTTGTTGTGATGTTTTATGATGAGCCCTCAAGGTTTACAATCCAAAAGTCAATTGTTGGGGCACAAACACAGGTTGGTGGACAAATTGGATGCTAATTGCTTAATCCCCTTCCCTCTTTTGATACGCTAGATCAATTATAATTAATCATTTGAGATGGGGTAGGACAAGACAACCACACACAGTTGTCTTGATGGTTGAGTCTGCTCTGAGTTAGTGAAATAACTTAGAAATTTGTTTAAAAATAAAAAATCAACTGAAAAGCATGATTGGTGGTGGGAACGGTATAAGACAACTGGTGGCAATATTTTCCGTAAAACTACCTATTTATTAAAAAAATCATTTGAGACACCCCAACTGGCAAAATTTGCTCAGAAATTCGCTCAGCAGAATCTAGTTTTCATTTTCGATTGCTGGATGTGAGCATAAGTTGTAATATTGGTAGTCAAAGTTAAGGCGATACCCGGTTGTCGCAAAACTTCCCCAATACAAACAAACTAAGCAATTGTTTCGTAATGGATTCCAGTAGGGTTTGGGATAAGGTAGGGTTTGAAACATTATTAATTGAAAAATTGAGATAGGTTGTTTGGTTCATTCAATTTATGCGAAAATCAGTTTGCAAAAATTCTGTAGGAGAAACTTGAGACAGTATCCACCTGATCAAGTTTTGTCCGCAAATTGAAAAGAAAATGTTGGCAGTAATGAAGAACGATTTTGACATCAAGAATCGCCCACATTGCATTGAGTTTCTGCTTCAGAATTTGCACAAACTGATTTGTTCACAAATTGAATTTGATTTTGCACATTGTTCTCCTGCCCTGTTTAGTAGGTTTCAAATTTATAATTTTCAAAATTTCAATTCTGAAATTTATCAAAGAATTGTATTGCAATTTTTGTAACATTAAACCGTAGGTCTTGGAAATAACTTTGGGTCTTTGTCGAACAGTTCCTGAAACCTTATATACCGGATTTTTTTCTAATAGCTCTACATGTCAAGTTAGTTTCGAATCACTCTCTAGGGTGTTGAGTTATTAGAGACTGTCGAGCTATTGGAGACTGTCAGGTTATTTTTTCAATTTTTTTCAAAGAGACATAACAAAAAATTTATCCCAAAAATGACTATCAACAAAATCTTATATAGTATTTGGCATGTGTTTTAACGCTTTTTTACTTCGAAGGCCAGAACGGGTCGTAGATAGCGAAATCACTTTTGTCGCTAATACCATCGTGTTCCCCAGAATGTCAGCTTTCGTTTAAAAAAGAACAGGCGAAAAAAATGAGTTCTAATAGGGGATATACCTATTTTTATGAATGAAGTCATAGCCCCTCATTGAAATTTCGAAATAACTGTACTATACAAATAACTGTACTGTACTTTACTTTACTATAGAGGCGCCGATAGGCGCCTGTGGTCCCTTGTAAACAATTATTTGACTTCAATAATCCATTCCCAAATCAAAGCTGTCATCAGTTTGGTAGTTGCTATCTTCATCTTGCTCTGCATTGATTTCATCAACCTGTTCTCGCTCCACCACCAGCCAAGCTCTTGAATCTTGTAGCATGAGTCGTCCCTTTGGCACGTGTCCACGTTATTTGAAGCAGTGCATTAGATCATCTCTGCGGTCTAAAATAAAATTAACAGTTATAAACAATTTTATAAATCTACCTGTGAACGACTTTGCGACCCTGCTCAATGAGTCCATTCCAAGTATACGTCCATATAAGCAGCTCGGCGATTTCCACAGGCAGTCCATTTTGTCTTCATTCATAAGTTATAGTTCTTGAATTTTGGCTTTGAACGGTCCGTTCCACACGATATCTAGTACCTAAACAAAATGATGTAAAAACGAGATCTAAACCATGTCTAACTTGAATATATTTCGTATATCCTCCGGCTGTTTATAGATCCAGTTTGAGCAACTGTTCTTTTGCTGATTCACTTGTATGGCACCTGAAAGCATCCCACACTAGCATTCGCTTTTTCCGATAGGGGTAGCTAAATTCAAATATAGATCAAATCGCTCTGACCGAATCAACGATTATAGAAGCTTGGAAACCTCAAAAAACCTGCCCCTCTCTATCGCAACTCCATCGTGCTCGAAGTTATCGGCAAGTCCAGCGTTATCCTCGATTATCAACATAACTTCCTTTCAAATTTCAAGAATTTTTACCGCTTACCGTATTTTCTCTAATAAAGCACTGTAACCGTTCCAAAAAACTCTGAATATGATATAAAAATACTTTTGCAACTTGAGCTGTCCCTTGCGCCAGTTGATGGTGGCTAACTCCGAACTTCTTTGTTCCACTACTGTTGGAAACGGCTTCTGCGTACTTAATAACACTGAGCTTGAATTTGTTTTTATAAGATTTTAGCTTTTTCGTCCTGCTTCCTTCTATTTCGTCCTCGACATCGAAAGGATTCACGAGATGGTTTTCGTCAATATTAGCAGCTAAAAATAAAATGCTTAAATTGTTTATGATAAATCAATACAGTGAACATAAAGTAATTAGGAGGTTAGTATTAGGAGGTCAGGTTTTTTTCGAGTCACCCTCTGGGGTGTCGAGCTATTAGAGACTGTCGAGCTATTAGAGAAAAATAGGGTATCAGCAATCAGCAGTTAAAAAATTATTATGTGAATAAGAGAGAGAGAAGGAATCAAATTTTTTACAAAAAGGGTATTTTTGCATAAAAGAGAAACTTTTTTTTAAAGCCCATCATAAAAAAATAAAGTACTTCTTAAACTCATTTTTCAGTTTATCACTTGAGAAAAAGAAGTAAGGATTCGCAATCACGCACCAAAATAGTAAAAAAGTTCACAAAACATTGCAGAATTTGAAATAGTTCATACAAAAAGAGTTTTAAAATTTCTATTAAAAGTTACGATAAAAATTCAAACAAATTCTTTACAAGCCAGCCCACCATTCATGGTTGACAAGACTTTCGACCACAAATTGTTCTTAAATAGCTCCAAAACACCTACCTCTCAGGTTTTTTGAGTCCACAGGTGCTGCTAGCAATCACCGGCTTGCCGAACGCAGCATTAATAAAGTCGGGCACACACCTTTGTGGCCTGCCTGTTGCATCATAGCACGGGTCGTTCTCCGGCTCTTTCAGTGACGAAAACTGCGAGAAATAGGCTGATTCACAAAAGCTTCCAAATAATAATAATGATAATAGAAAAATTTTGACTAGAAGCAGCAAATATCTGAGATCCATTACAAAACAAAAGTCAAAAATTTAGTAGGTTCAAATAGGGGCACACATAAATTACAGTCATCAGCTGGACTTTCACTACTTCTAAAATTGAAAACTGATTAAAATGTTGGAGGAAATTGGGGGTGGGCAGCAAAAGTTTGCACCTATGAGAGGGAATTGCCCCCTAAATTGGTAGAGGAGTAGTAGGTAGGTGGGGGTATTCCTTTTCAGCACAATGGTGACAACAACAAATATATGGCGAGGGGAGAATGGGGTGTTAAGTGGCTAAGCAAGGGGAGGAGCCTATGGGACTGCAGCAAGAAGAAAAAGAAGCAGTAGCAGCTAAATAAGTAATGGAAAAGAAGGTGGTTGCCGATTGAAAACATGGATTGGGGTATACCAGCAGGATGGTCAAAATAAAAATTTTAGGGAAAGTTTCTAAAGGGCAATTTCTTTTTATGCCCCTTAATACCGTATTTTCTCTAGTAATAAACTCTCTAATAAACGCCCTTTTTGACTAGGATTTTAAGGATCAGGCTATTTTTATTTGACAGTTTAGAATTTTTCGGGATTGAAAAATAAACGCCCCGAGGCGTTTAATAGAGGAAATACGGTATACCGTATTTCTTCTAATAGAGCCACTCCCCTCCGATTCAAAATCGTGTTCTTGGCATTGCGTTTTTAACCCACTTTTCAATTACTTTTCTCAGGCAAGTTACCACTCAATCTGTAGCTCATCTCACTGACTACAAAACGGGTGGTAACTTGCCTGAGATGAATCTTTAAAAAGTGGGTTAAAAACGCAATGCCAAGAACACGATTTTGAATCAGAGGGGGGGGGGTGGAAATACGATATAGTTTTCTTCTGCCCAGGGTTGGATATCCGATACGTATCCGGTGTCCGAAATCCAAAATTTTCGGACATGCGTTATAACTTTTTTGAATTTGTGGTCTGTATTTTTTGGCTCGTTTTGCTAGACTTTTCAAAATGATTTATTTCAAAGTTGGATGTACATGTGTTTTATGATACACTTGAGTCTCGATATAGTGTACAGCCAAGGGATCGGCCTCAGGTGTATACTGTATGTAGGTGTATACTATCTAAAGTGTACTCTGTATAAATAGCCACTCTGCCTAGTTCATTCTGAATTTTCTCAGGTATCGGTGGGAAAAGCGACGACGGCTAACTTACTTATCATCAGGGCGGAATAGACGGATGTTATCTTGAAGAAAGCCGTGAAAAAAGCCAATATGAACCAGTAGAAATTTTCAATTTGTTGTTTGAGGGTGTGTGGTTAGACATTCCTATTGAACAGTTTTGTAGATTTTGTCTTTTGTTATAGGAATGTCTGAATCGCTGAAAATCAAGATTTTACAATCTCTTGAAATAGTGCTCACAAACCCAGCTACTAGTCGTCGGTTCGAAATAACACTACCACCGACTACCATAATGGGGGAGGGGTGAGTTGTGTTTCTGTTTTAATTGTGGAAATACGGTGTGCAGTCGACGCACGATGTAAAATAACTCGGTATAACTTAATTTCGCCATAACGACGCCTTTCTAGTGGGTTCCAAAAATTTAAGACCATACATATCCGGACAATTAACAAAAAACGACAATCAAAATTTTCAAAAAATTGCCTTTTTAAAAAAAATACACTCAGCCAGTTTTGTTACATCCTATATTTCCTTTTTTAGTTTTTTGAACAAAACTAAGTAGAAAACTTAAACAATTCAGATGAAAACGTAAAAATTGTAAAAAATTTTCGGGAAAGAAAGCAGCTTTTGGCCCCCGCCATGTCGCGCGCGGGCAATGATATAAACCAAATTGATGGGAGAAAAGTTGTTTTATGTAAAAAATAGACAAGGGTAGGTCGAAAAAACATCTATGAGCATAGAAAAAAGGAATGGATAAAAAAGCAAAAAAACATCACGTAAGATCATTCTCTTCTCACTTAAAAATTAGCTAACAAAGGAACATATAGAACTGCACGATTCGATTCAAAAATTCAGAGCAAAGTCGATTTACTGTGTGAATTTTGGATTTTATTGGCGAACAGACAGAAAAAGTGCATCCCGGAGACTCGAGAAACATGTAAAAATAGGCCGAAATTGCCTTGGTCCCCCTGTGGATTTTTGAAACCTGTTTTTCCTCGGTCGTACCTCAATACAGTGATAGGAGTTCTATCCCCAACTGGGTCTCACACTTTTTTTCAACAAATGGTGTCAAAAAATGTTGGACCCAGCGGGGTATCGAACTTTTAAAGATGTCCACACCAGGGCTGTACCGGATGTCAAAAATATCGGATATCGGATACCGGATTTCGTATATTTTTAAAAATTTTCTCATAAAGCTTTATTCAGCCAATTTGATAACAACACGTGAAACAATCAACACTCATATTCAAAGTTGTAAGCACTAAGGTTATGATGAAGCAACAATAGCATGTTCAAATTTAGCGGAGACAAAGATTTTCTGAGATCATTCACAATGAGCCCTGCTGTAGAGAAGAATCGTTACACATCTGAAAAGTCGGAAATGTCAGGTTCAAAATGCAAAACAGATAAGTGATTGTGCATACAATGACCGAAAAATATGGTTTTTAGAAAATTAATTCGAAAAATTCTTTAAAATAATATCGTAAAAAGCCTGACCTCATCCGATTTTATCCGAAATTCAGCGATTTTTTCGGATATCGGATGTCAAAAAGTGCCGGATATCGGATATACTTTTTCTGTCTGTTCGCCAAAAATATTGAAATTTCATACAGTAAATCGACTATACTCTAGAAGATTACGTTGTCAAGCTGTTTGAATCGAATCAAACAGTTTGATATGTTCCCTTGTAAGAGGTGTTGATTGTTTTAGGGCCAGGCGGCCTTCAAAGTCTTCTAGCTGGAAAAAGAAAAATGAGTTTTGAGTACCGAAGGCCGTTGGAATTGAATAAAAGTAGTTGCTTGTTCACACCTTACCCACTATCCCCCCCTCCACCTACCTCTATAAATCTATCTATGCATTTATTGTTGGAGCCATTGAATGCAGCAGCAGCAGCCCCTCAACTCCATAAAGAAGGCCCTTTAGGGTGTCTCTGCGTGAAGTCGCCCTGAGTAAAAAAATGAAATTTGTCCGAAAACAAGAAAGAGGAGAAGACAAGTCTGGGAATTACCACTTATCGCTTTCTAATTTATAACGCCATTTTTACTAATCGAAATATATTTTGATGCGAAAAATGAATAGATTACTTTTTCATTTGGATCTGGCCGAGTTATGTAGAGTAAGTGAAGTATTTTTGGGTGAGTACACAGTGACGTTTTTAGTGAGATTATTTTTGGGCAGAGAAGACTTCGGTAAAAAAGGTCGTATCATCTCAAATCCATAAAGACCTTCACCCATATCAGGGCCGTACCGGATATAAAAATATCGGATCGGATATGAAAAAGTGCCGGATATCGGTAATCGGATATCTGGTGCGGCCTTGACCCATATGAAACATACCGTATTTACTCTAATTATACCCCATGGGGTACAATTTCTCAACCTCCCAGAAATCGGAAAAAATTTGGGTTGATCTCGAGATTTTTGGTGGAAAATCCAAAATCTAAAAAGCAGAATCGGTAAGGCTCGTGGGAGCTAAGAAAACGTGAAAAACAGCTTTGCAAAATATGGACTATGCTCCGAGATACAGCCCCTCAAAGTAAGGGGCGGGCAGGGGCACAGCCAGAAATTTTTGACAAGGAGGGGGCACCAAAAAATTTTTAGGCCATTTTACCTACACCGTTTTGAAAAAGTCTGACGGGGGTGGACACGTGCCCCACCAAACCCCCTGGCTACGCCACTGGGGGTGGGGGATAATTGGAGACTGGGGTATAATTAAAGTAAATACGGTAGATGATCCGCTGCTGATTTTGCGACTTTACTCTACAATCAGGAGCGGATCATCATCCATGTTTGATACTTATATCAGTTTATATCAAAAGGGCCACGTGCCTAATGCCTTGCTTAAATTTGCAAAAGGTTATTTTTTGGAGGGTTAAAAAAATATTTCACTTAAGCTGAATTCACAATGAGGAGGCTGTTTGCGGATGCTAAATCAGATGTATCACTAGGAAATAGCTTTAAATTTTTTTTAATTTTTCAAAAATTATTCTGTTGATGCCATCTTGTAGCTAAGATTCACGGCTACCACATGAAGAAGATTGAGATAAAAAAAAGAAAGAATCCGCCAGAGCATCGGCACGAATCTTGGGCGAATTCTTAAAATTTTATCTGTATTTTTGAAGCAATATTTTCGAAGTAATATTTTTGAAATAATATTCAAAATAATTTTTAGAGTGGAACGAAGGGGTTACTTGGGATTTTACTATGCTCAACTAGCTCACATTTATGATTTAAGGCAAAATATTGTTAACAAGGGTGCCTCCATCGTGTCTGCACCTTGAGTATCCGGTTGTCCGGAAATACCTGCTTTGACCCCGAAGTGATTAGCATTTCCTGATAGGTTGCAAAAATTTTTTAATTCATGAAATTAACAAAAAAATTTTATGGTTTTCACATACAAAATTTTCACCTTTGAAAAAAGAATGAAATTCAATTCCCGAAGTAAAATAGTGCGGAAAAATAGTGAAATACTGCACCAAATCTGTATTTGGATGTTTTTATTCTAGTTTTTGTTGTATTTTTAGATTTTTTTTACACTAGCATGCCCTGAATCTTGGCATTCTAGCAAGCTATCAAACTCCACCGAATAATTCAGGAATATGGAAATCTAAACGTCTTCATAAAGCAACAACAATTTTTTTAAATCTCTAAATCTCCACATTACTGAAATCCTTCAGCGGAGTTTGATAGCTTGCTAGAAAGCCAAGATTCATGGCAACATTCTAGGCTAAAAAATTTAACAAAAACTAGAAGAAAAACGTCCAAATAAAGATTGGTCACTAATTTGTTGTTATTATTATTTTTTTTCAAAAATAACTGTATTAGGGTTGACATGCTACATTAAACAAGTCCTGTTTCAGGACTTACACATTACATGGACTAAGTTCCATCCTTTAATTAATTTAATTGCGTAAATCCTATTTGAAGAATTCAGTAAAACATGTGTTTTTGAAAAATAGGATGTGGGCTTATTAGTTGTCGGCGGTAGTGTTATTTCGAACCGACGACTAGTAGCTGGGTTTGTAGGCACTATTTCAAAAGGTTGTAAAGGTGTCTTAATTTTCAGCGTTTCAGACATTCCGTTTGAACTGTTTTGTAGAAAAAGACAAAATCTACAAAACTGTTCAATAGGAATGTCTAAAACGCTGAAAATTAAGATTTTACAACCTCTTGAAATAGTGCTCACAAACCCAGCTACTAGTCGTCGGCTCGAACTAACGCTACCGCCGACAACCCTAACTATTCTAACGCGGGAATCGACTTGCAGTGATTGATTAAGTTAATTTTGAAACCCATCAAAAAAATTTGTTATTTTGAAACGTATTTCCTCTGATAGGCCCACATGTGGGTTTATTTTTCGACATGCCCTTCGGCATGTGGGTTTATTAGAGCATGTGAACTTATATTTCAACCAATAATTTAGCCAAACATAGCAAGTCCTGTTTCAGAACTTACAATTTACATAGAGTAAACCTTATCTCAAAACTTTGTATTACAGTCAAACCTTTTACAACGGCATTCCCAAAAGTTCGTTTCCACCTAGGGTCCTAGGTACTCCGATTTGGAACTTTTTTGTTGTCTCCTTTTTGACAGTCTAGTCCCAAAAATTGCAAGGATTCTGATTTTGCGGGTGGTAGAGATTTTGGTAGGTGGTAGAGAATGGTAGAGATGTTTTGATTCACACTGTAAAGTAGGGTAGCACGCGGTCGGGTACCCGAACCGGGAACCGAACCGAACCGAAGCCATTTTGGCAAAATTACCCGAACCGAGAACCGGGTGTCCAGGAACCGGAAGAACCGAGAACCGGGTCCAGGAACCGACCGGTTCCGGTTCCAAACAAGCATTGGATAGAATTGCTTAGAAAATTTGAAACCTTTAATTTAAAAGTTTAATTTAAGTTTAAAGTTCAATAATTTGCTTGAAGTTTGTAAGTCACAGATTGTCTTGACAGGTTCGTATTTTAAATGGAACACAGTCATTTCGACCGACCTTAAGGAGGAAGAAGAAAAATCCGAGGAGGAAAATGATGATGTTTGATTTTGTTCGATTTGTTTGTGCTGCATGTTGTTAATTGTTGGTTGTTTAATAGACGGACTCACATGTTTTCTTACTTTTTTAACTTCAAGAAACATGTTTGAGCCCTTCTAACATACGCTGGCACCCTTGCCTAACCCTAAGCCTAAAAATGTGAAAAACGATTGAAAACTGACTCTAATATGCTATAAAAAGACCATATGGCTTTTATGAGTTGAAGTTAAAATTTTTTATTTTTTACTCGGAAACTGTTTAGAAATGTTTTTCGTATCAAGTAGTAGCTTAGAACGTGTTTTTGGGTCACTTTTTAAAAGTGGGGTGGGGTGTAAACGGTATAAGTACCGTTAATTGTATAATAAATGCATGGGATATGTGGTTTTATTTTGTATGGGCTATTGTTGCCATTACCTGCATACCCGGTCGGGTACCCGACCGAGTAAATGCTACCCGAACCGAGAACCGGGTCCGTGGAAACACGGGTACCCGGGAACCGGGTTGAGCCAAATTACCCGACCGCGTGCTACCCTACTGTAAAGGCTTAACTGTATAAGGGTTGACATGCTACATTAAACAAGTCCTGTTTCAGGACTTACACATTACATGGACTAAGTTCCATCCCAGGACTAACAAATTTAATTGCGTAAATCCTATTTGAAGAATTCAGTAACGCATGATTTTTTCAAAAATAGGGTGTGGGCTTATTTTTTGACTGCGCTTCAGCATGTGGGCCTATTAGAGGAAATACGGTGAATCAAAAATTTTTGCGACCTATCAGAAAGTGCTGGTCACTTCGAAGTCAACGCAAGAATTTCCGAACAACCGGATAGTTCTTAACTAGAAGCAAAGGAGGTTTAGATATTGAACTTCAGAGTTTTAATAAAAAAGTTTTCATGGGTTTGCAAAAAATAACAGAAATTTGGGGGCGTAACCGTTTCGACAATGAAATTTCCCATTATGAGAGAATTTCGCCAATGGCATCTTTTTGCCAATGAGATCACCTCGCCAATGATATGTTTTCAACAATAACTTCTTTTCTGATGTAAGATGTTGTACTTGGCACCAGATAGCTAACATGGGTTTGCTAAACATGGCAGAAAATCGGGCTAGAGAAGCTGAGAGTTTCAAGAAACAAAAATGATGTTTGGAGATATGGGGGATCGAACCCCAGTCTTCTCGCATGCAAAGCGAGCACTCTACCACTGAGTTATATCCCCTACCTATCATTCTTGATATATCATACTTCATTCCATGGTGGCCAAATTACGGACGACTATAGATTCGTGTTGGATTCGTATCGATCTGGTAACCATTAAATCTGTTTTAACCCTCTTTTCAGCCTTCTTCTACAATCGAGTCTCGATTTTACGGCAGCCCTGGGGTCGGAAAATGATGCCGCAAAATCAAATTTTCCTGGGCTCATTCAGCGGTTCGAGTATCTCAGATCGGATAACCCAAAATGGCGTTTCGTCAACTTCTATAGGTGTTTTAAGACGTAAAAACGATTAAAAAACATGTTTTAGGTAGAGACAGAAAGAGGCCTTCGAGCGGGATTTCGGGACGGGAAAAAAAATCAGTATCGGGATTGTCGTTCAAAAATTGCGGCCCGACGGGATCCCGAAGAAATTTAGGGATTTTTCCTAATTCTATATTTTTTTAAAACATTATGTACAAACAACAACAACGGAACAAATATTATAATTTTAGTAAGAGTAATTGATCTGTGGCAACGCCTTGTTCAGAAATATGAGCATTTCGGTTTTTTCTGGCTGTAGTATAGCGCTGTTTTGTGTCTGTGGTCTGTCACAAAAATGCTTTTGGGTGTTCCGTCAATCAGATCAAAAATCTGTCAACTCCATCCGACTCAGCGTAGTCGATTTATTGAGTAAAAAACTATCAAATTTGGGGTAGTCCGACTCAAAAAAAAAGTTACAGCCTCTTAAAAGTTGCCAAAACCACAGGGGCGACAAAGGCATGGTCACAGCTTCAAATCCTGGTGGTAGCATATATGATTCTTTTGACCTTGCGTGTAAGGTCAACTCAATCACAGCAAAAACTATATGGCAAAAAAATTTAAGCGAGAACACAGGAAGAACTAAATTGCGAGAAACGATCACTTTTTCGCTTCGGAATTCAACGATTTTCGGGATCGAAATCGGGATTGTGGGAAATGATCGAGCGGGATTTCGGGATTGGATTTCGGCTCAAAATCTGCTCGGGCGGGATCGAGATCCCGACGGGATTCCCTCCTGTTTCTATCTCTATTTTTAGTGGTTTTTGGCCAACATTTTTGGCCAAAAAAATTGACTGAAAATCGATTTTTGTGTTGGTAAAGGAAGTTAGCTTCATACTTTATTTTTAAATGCATTTTTGATCATGAGTCCTCTCAGTGGAATAAGGCAGTAGAGAAAATATTAAAAAAATCTCCATCCCACAATTTTTCCTTTTCTATCGTTTTCAGTGTCTAAAACATGCCTAGTCATTTCAAAAGCGCAGTTTCAGTCAGTGTTTCCAATAGTCAGTGACAGAGTCAGAAGCAGGAAGGGTCAAAGGCAGAATTCAAAGCAATGTCGGAAATCAGAAATGATAGTCAGAAAATTTTAAATCAGAATCAGAGGCAGAATGACAATCGAACATTTTCAAAGTCAGAGTCATACCTGCGGCGCCGCCGGCGCTGGCGGCGAAAATTTTGGAGCGCCGGCGGCGTTTTTGGCGGCGCTACAGGTATGGTCTGACTTTGTCTTTCAAACTTTTTGACTGTCATTTCTAATTCTGACTTTGAAGAATTCTGACTCTCATTTCTGACACTGAAAATTTTTCTGATTCTGACTTTACTTACAGCTATTTTTGATTCACAGGGGCTTACAATTCAAAAGCATAATCAGTGATTACATACTATGCAAAATTTGATGAATTTTTTTAGCAAGTATTACAGTTTTCAAGCAAAAGCTTACACAACCTAAGAGATACCAGACGACCTTTTACCGATACGGCTCGTATCCATAGTTGCACGGCCAAAAAAATTAGCGCCGGGCGCCGACCACGGCGCCGGGGTCTGAAAAAATCGGCGCCGGGCGCCGGCGGCAGCGCCGGCAGTTTTCAAAAATTGGCACCGGCGCCAGCGCCGGCGCCGGTGCCAGGGTCATGAAAAAGTGGCGCCGGGCGCCGGAATGAAAACCAAAATCGGCGCCGCCCTCGGGCGCCGGCGCCCGTGCAACTATGCTCGTATCTAATTAATTTATGCTTGGTTTTCATGACTAAGAAATCCGTGTACAATATTAGTTTCTAGAGCAAAAAATCTCTGTGAAAAAGTAAAGCTTCTAAATTTTTAAACAACGCCTTCACACACCACTTACACGTCGTCAAATCACATTCTAACTGATACTCAAAAACGGGTACAAGATCGAATACAAAACGATTTTATTTGTAACAGTACATAGCAATATCAGAGAAGTTAGACAGACAATTCTTATGCTTCCGACCACATTTGGCTACTTTCTTTTCGGTTACTTGAGCAGTCCCTTGAAGACAGAAATTTAGAAATCGACATTAACTGAGCAAAAGACAAACACAAACCAGCATTTTCGATGACCGCTCCAGCCTCGAAACCCGACCTTGTTAGCATCTCATGTCCTTCCAGGTGCAGCATCGGCAACATTCTTGGCACACTTCGTGAATACGATCTTTCCTGCTTTGGCCGTCAGCTACTTAGACGAGATATTTTAGCAGACTGCAGACCTCATGTTACCTGAAAGATGAACACATAAAATAAAGCTGTACCACAGCACGGAGACACTAGGTGTGAGTCCAGACCTAATTTTTTTGAGATAGAAATTTCAACAAGATAGATACTTTAAAGAAAACAACCGGCGTTTTTCCGAGTAAAAACAGGGGTTTTTTTCATTTTTCATCAAACTTTTTTACAAAACCACCCAAATTTGTATTTTTTACATACTTCATTGGTACCAAAATGCAACAAATTTAATCCTCTATCGAGCCTCTGGTTTAGATTTGGAGTGATATGAGAGAATATCGTCGCAACAAACGCTTTTGCGCTCAACAACTCAATTTCTTTTCAAATATTTTGTTTGTAAAATCTATTTTGGTCACGAATTTTTGCATGTTTTATAGACGAGTGATGGCTTGTTCGAAAGCTACAATCAAGGAAAATTTGAGCCAATAAAATCGACCAATAAAAGATTTAATATTTATCGGGCAGCGGTAGAAAACATGAATTTATAGAAAATCAAACGGTACTTATACGGTCCCCCCCATATCGGAATTTTTTCAAAAACAGGTTTTAACCATTTCTAAGCAATTCTTACACGCTAAAACCGATAAAAACGTTGTTTCCGACCACTTTCCATCGAAAATTTTGACTCTTTAGATTTTCTACCTGCCTGCCTTCGGCAGGCAACCTACTTCAATAGGAAGCCCCTTTGGGGGTACATGGTCCGGGCCGAGGGCTGACCCTTTGGTACTTATGCGTTACATGGACTACGTAGTATTTATATATCAAGAAATATATCTTCAAAATATATATCTATATCTCTTGAAAAAAGAGCTGCCTGCTTGCAATGTAGAAGGGGTATAAAAAAGATTAAAATTTACATTGCAAGGCTGGGGAAAATACTACATTGCTGCTACTATTGTGAAATTTTGTTCTTTTGTTAGGGCTTGGAATAATATGCAAATAATTTAACTGAATTTTTTATAAGCATTTTTACATTTATATTTTCAGTGGTTATTTATTGGTTAAATTTCCTTGATATATTTCTTGATATATAAAGGGTCAGCCCTTGGCCCGGACCATGTACTCCCAAAGGGGCTTCCTATTGAAGTAGGTTGCCTGCCGAAGGCAGGCAGGTAGAAAATCTAAAAAAGTCAAAATTTTTGATGGAAAGTGGTCGGAAACAACGTTTTTATCGGTTTTAGCGTGTAAGAATTGCTTAGAAATGGTTAAAACCTGTTTTTGAAAAAATTCCGATATGGGGGGGGGAACCGTATAAGTACCAATCAAACTAATCCTGAAATTTTAAATTTGGCGTAAATATTCAAAAGTGATTACCGTACTCTCTATTAGTCCCACATGTGGGATTATTTTCCAATCGTCCGAAAATCGGAAAAATTTGGGGTCGATCTCGAGATTTTTGGGTAAAAATCCAAAAAACAGAACCGGTAGAGCTCGTGGGAGTTAATAAAATGCAATAAACAGATTTGTTGAATTTTTTCTCTGAGATGAGATACAGGTCCTCAAAGTTGGGGGTGTGGGTTTAATAGTGAGTGTGGGAAGAATAGAGGGAATACGGTATGTTTTCAAATTTCAAGCCCCTGTGCATTCTGATATTGGTAGTGACTGCAGTTCTTGTGTTATAGGTTAGATATGTCAGCCTCTACCGAAAGCTCTCCATCGTCGCACAGCAGTTTTTGAAGAAAACAGAAAGGAGACAAAAAACGTCGTGCCGTATGGAATCAGCTCGTCGAAGTGGAAACTGGTGCTGGTAAGGATAAACGGTGTCATGACTTCAACGACAAAAAGCAACAGAAAGTGAATTCTTGATCGTATACACTAAAAGTCTTTCAAACATTGTGCTTTCCAAGGGGTCTTTATATCAAACCTCTACTGTATTATCCACTTGGTGTCCATTTGACTGTTGATTGCATGGTGCTCTTCGGAATATCCTTGATTTTCGCAGCCGACTTTCTTCTTTTTCGTTTGCTTCACACTTTTCTTAAGCTTTCAAGCAATTCTCACAAAAGATCTCATCTTGTTTTCGTCTCTTGCAAACCAATTCATCCTCCTGGGTGCGGTTTAAAAACACAAATAAAAATAATGAACAATTTATTTGCATCATAATCATAAGCACACAATAGAACAGACTGTACAATATTTTTGACTAAAAAACCGTTCCGTATTTCTTTTAATAAGGCGGCCAGCCGGCCCCTTATTTTTTGGATGCTTGAAAATCGGAAATTTCGGAATTCGATCTCAAGATTTTTGGGTGCTCAACCAAAATGTGAAAAGTGCAATCGGTAGAGCTTGCGAGGGTTAAGCAAACGCATAAAACAGCTTTGCAAAATATTTACTCGAGGCTGAGATACAGGTCCTCAAAGTCGAGGGGTCCGCCTTATTAGAGGGAATACGGTACTTTATTCTTGTTAATTTCTTGAGTTTTGAAATCTGAAGTTCGGCAAAAAGTACAAGACACATTTAAATCCTGATGAACACACCTCAAGTTAGACCCCTAGCTGGATCCTATGCTTTTTTGATCAATGCTCGAAGGTTTTTTGCCGTAGTTGATCCATCAGCTAAGTCTACATTCTGATTTTACAGGTCGTTAATGTAAATGAACATGGCTATGACAGTAAGACCCGCGGTTTTCAATATATCAATATAATATATATTAAAAAAATTTTTTTGAAAATAGAGAGTGACAAAAAATCGCACACTGTGAGCCTTATTCTCAAAGCTTTGAACATTGACAGAAACGATCCGCAAAATGATGATCTTTACAATTTTTCGAACTAGACTGACCAAAAACAACTGACTAAAGTCTTCCAAAATTACCGTATTTCCTCTAATTAACGCACCCCCCTTGATTCAAAATCGTGTTTTGGCATTTGTGACCACTTTTGATCACTTCTCCAGGCAAGTTACCACTCAATCTGTAGCTCATCTCACTGACTACAAAACGGGTGGTAACTTGCCTGAGAGAAGTGATCAAAAAGTGGGTCAAAAACGCAATGCCAAAAACACGATTTTAAATTAGGGGGACGCTAATTAGAGGAAATACGGTAGGATAAAAAAGTGTCGGACACAGATGAGGATCAAACTTGAGGGGGTAGTAGGTTATCACATTATTGAGGGCACTAATTTTGTTTTTCAAATTTGCAGCAAAAAATATTTGGGACAAAAAAGTATCGGTCTTTTACAAGTTGTATAAATTGAATGTACAAGTTGGAAGGTATCGATTTTTTCGCATTTTGTTCTCTACTTGACCAATATAATTTATAATATATCAGCGGTCAGTTCAATTCGTGCAAAGATTTTTCCAAAGCAATACACTGAAAGAAGGTTGTTAAGACATACTTTTTCATATAAATTACTATAAAAGACTTACTCACGAACGGGAAACTAATGTCTGAATAGAGAACTACGGCAGCAAACATCATGATGGTCGAGGCGATCGCCTAGAATATAAGCTGAACTTATTATTATCCTTGTGGCCAAAAAAGAGCATACCTTGAACATGTAAAAAGCGGTGTCGGGGTAAGTCCATTCCAAGGGGAATGTGTAGATTACATGTTGGTAATAGGCTAAAAATAGCTATTTAATAAATGCTATTTATCGATTGTTGTCAAGATAAGGCCCAAATTTTTAAATACTTTTTATTTCGGTGTACCGTATTTTCTCTAATAGAAGCCCAGTCTCTAATAGAAGACCACCCCCAGAGGGGGGTTGAAAAATATAAGCCCAGTCTCTAATAGAAGACCACCCCCAGAAGGGGGTTGAAAAATATAAGCCCAGTCTCTAATAGAAGACCACCCCCAGAGGGGGTTGGAAAATATAAGCCCAGTCTCTAATAGAAGACCACCCCCAGAAGGGGGTTGAAAAATATAAGCCCAGTCTCTAATAGAAGACCACCCCCAGAAGGGGGTTGAAAAATATAAGCCCAGTCTCTAATAGAAGACCACCCCAGAGGGGGTTGAAAATATAAGCCCAGTCTCTAATAGAAGACCACCCCAGAGGGGGTTGAAAAATATAAGCCCAGTCTCTAATAGAAGACCACCCCAGAGGGGGTTGAAAAATATAAGCCCAGTCTCTAATAGAAGACCACCCCCAGAGGGGGGTTGAAAAATATAAGCCCAGTCTCTAATAGAAGACCACCCCCAGAGGGGGTTGAAAAATATAAGCCCAGTCTCTAATAGAAGACCACCCCCAGAAGGGGGTTGAAAAATATAAGCCCAGTCTCTAATAGAAGACCACCCCAGAGGGGGTTGAAAATATAAGCCCAGTCTCTAATAGAAGACCACCCCCAGAGGGGGTTGAAAATATAAGCCCAGTCTCTAATAGAAGACCACCCCAGAAGGGGTTGAAAATATAAGCCCAGTCTCTAATAGAAGACCACCCCCAGAAGGTTGAAAATATAAGCCCAGTCTCTAATAGAAGACCACCCCCAGAAGGGGGTTGAAAAATATAAGCCCAGTCTCTAATAGAAGACCACCCCCAGAAGGGGGTTGAAAAATATAAGCCCATGGGCTTCTATTAGAGAAAATACGGTATATCAGGCTCCGAAAACGAAATCCCAAATTTGAAGAATATTTTTTAGAATATTTTGGCGAAAAATGCTATTTTATTCGGTGGCTTTGCACTTTTAGTGCTCAAAAATTGAGATTTTGACGTAAAATTTTAAAGCAATGACAGTTTTAGTTCTAAAAAAAGTACAAACTTTATAAATAAGTACAGATCAGATCCCTATGTATTTAGAGTTGTGAAACAAAACTTGATCAGTCAAATTTTGACCAAAAAAGAATTTTGACCGAATCATAAAAACCGGTCAAATTTTTTAGAGTTTTTGTCGAAACCCAATTTTCATTGAGGTACATTTTAATCAACGAGATTTTCATAGAAATGTTTCGCTACCCTTTTTGTGTAAATTTTTCATAAGAAGCTGTAAAAAGTTGCTTCCGCTCTCCAAGCTGAACTTGATAATGAAAAAAAGTGAAAAAATCAGCTTGGGTGACCAAGGCAAATTTGTTTTTCCGAGTTTGATCCGAAATAGATTATGACTGAGCATTTGACCACTCAAATTTTCAACAAGATTTTAATCGGTCAAAATCATAGGTCTAGCGTTATGTAATTATGTACAGAATGTTTATTCAAACAACTGCCTCTCTAAATCGACATTGTTTTGGAAAGCTTGAATCCGCTGCTACCCGCTGCACAAAAAAAATTAAAAAATAATAAATCACCAAATTTGACGATGGTACCTCCAAATAAATTGGTACCTCCAGTTTATTCAGAAATAAAATCAACTAACCGAGCATAATAACACCAGGCAGCAAGGCACAACCAAGAACAGATAGTAGGACTAAGAAAGCAGAGCCAAAGCTTAATTTTCTCATGGTTTATAGCACTAATAATTCTAAAATATTATTTTTTTTAGTAATAATCAGTGAATGCGATCAGGAGAACATGTCAATCAAAGAACGCACATACGCCACAACAGCATATCAGTAAGAAATCGATTGAGCAGAGATAAACGAACACATATAACTTCACATCAATTCACTGAAAAACAATATGAGACGAAATATTATAAAAGCAAAAGTCCAGGAAGTTAACTTTCCCCGTAATTATACCATCAAGTCCAGGCTTAGGGCACAACTGTTTCGGAGTCACCAAGAAAATTGTTAGTCAACTTATCATTCTTCAAAATATCTGCAGTGAGTGTGGTTAGATAGGTCAAGGAAGACTACAGAGCAGAGCCACGCAACACATACTACACCACTTACCGAAATTTCTTGGAACCATGCCAAGGTTGTAAACTACGCTGTTTTTTCATTTTCATTCTGTTTTAATGTCTGAATACTAAGGAAAGTTTCTAATCATAAAAATTAGTTTTGATAATTTTTATGTAATTTATTACCAATGACAAAACGTGACGTTTCATTTCGACACATCGCGAACCAGAAAAAGGGATTTTGAAAAACCGAGAAAGCCTAAAACCAAGGTCAGTAAAAGGGCAGGAGAAGAGTGCGTCAAATAACTTTGCGAAAATTCAATTCGGGCCAAAATATTTTGCAATATTCGGCAAATATTTGGCACTTTTCTCCTGCCCCAGTAAAAGTTCAATTTCTTTTTAACAAAAATAAACCAAAAACTAAGTAAAGACAGTTAGGTTAGTTGACTAATAAATTTTGAAAAAATCGAAACCGGATTTGGAACACAACCAATTTTCTGAACCAACCTGTTAAAAATAAATACAGTCGACGCTCTCTATAAGATATACCATCGTTTGGCATTAGATGATTCATTTTTAGGACTTCTCAGGCAAGTTACCATCCATTTTGTAGCCAGTGAGATGACCTTGGTGGTAACTTGTCTAAGAGAAGTCTTAAAAAATCGGGTCGAAATCACAATGCCCAGAACACGATAGGTGTATTTTATAGAGAGCGTCGACTGTAAACTGAAAGTTGTGCTCCAAGACTGGCATAAAAATCTTAAACGGCTACGGAAAATAATTTATTTCGAGCAACAACCACAAACAGCAACAACAAAAAGTTACAAGCGGGACAATAGATAAAAAGACTGCTTGCAATTGCTTCTTCTTGAGTCCAACCGGCATTGACTACTCTTCATAAGATAATGACACTAATGAATAACCAATAAATGTATGGAAACTATATATATATGTGTAAACTATATATATATATGTATGAAAGACCTAAAGACATACCTCAATAAACATGAATTGTAGCCTCCTTGCACTGCCGCAGCGCTGGGATCTGATCGTATATGAGACGTGTAACTTGTAGATGTCCAATCCTAAAAACTCTGGAATGAACAACTTGGCTCTATATGTATTGCGGCTGCCCCCGAAAAAAAATATGCCTTGCTCGCTTCTGTTGTCATTTTTCCGAATTTTTTTCTTGTGTTTTGTCTTTTTTTTGTATTATGCTAATTTAAGTTTTTCACGATGTAATTCACTGACAATGATATGCTTTCAGTCGATGTTGATGCTTAGGAGACTATCAATTTTCTGGAACCAACAATGTCTATGATGCACGTTCTATGCGTGACAGCTATTTGGGCTTAACCGGTCATATTTTTGACGGAAAAGAGTTCAGAACATTCGCACTAGACTCAATTCTTTTGAAAGAACGTCATACACCTTCTTATATGCAAGAAATTACACTAAAGGCAATTGTAAATTTGGGTATTCCAGCCAATAAAATTGTAGCCATCATTTCTGACGGAGCCAGCTCCATGCTTGCCGCTTTTCGCAAGAAAAGTCCTATCTTTGAATAGGACACAGAAGAAGATCTTGAAGAGGAAGAACTTGAAGAACCGGTGGAAGAAAGGAAAAATGCTGAAATAGAAGAAGACGGAGATGCTGAGATGCCAGACCCAGAAACAAGCATGCAGATTGCTGATTGGGACAGTGAAATAGACACTGTTGACACTGTGGATACTCCATTCCTACACTCATATTC